>VYZR01124414.1:0-16230 GCA_013400675.1 Oxylabes madagascariensis
AAAAAAAAAAACCACCCACCATAAAAGGGACTTCTGGGATAACTTGTACAATTGTAAGGATCCTTCCTGGCAGAGCAAAGGGAGGCTAGTCTGAGGTGGTATACTGTGGTGGCAGGCTCTTCAAAAGCTCTTTTAAAATTACTTGAACACATGGAACGCAAAGGAGAGCCTGCATGGTCTCATTTCCTATTCTTGAGGGACAATAGCGAGCTCTACACATCAGAATTAATATTCATAGTACAGAAGTAAACAGCAGTCGAGGTATTTTAAATGGATAAATCACATTATAGTTAAATCCAAAGCAATAGCCAGTTACGACTTCCAGAGTAACTACAGCAATGAGCAACAAAAGTAAGGGCATTGATTCTACTTCATATAACATATGCATGAATGACAGCAAAACTTTACTGAAAATGTCCCATATGCATTACCAGCCCTTTCACATACAAGGAAGCCTATCCTTACAAACTGTGGAGTGAGCACAGGGCGTGCACTCCTGGGTGGGGAGGCTGTGGAAGAAGAATGGCTGCTGGCCAAATGAGGCAGAAAAACTCTTTATGAAAGAGAACTTGGGAAGACGGGCAGACAGGACACCTGTAAAGTACATTTTCTCCCCTACTAAGAATTAATTCAACTTCCGTTCCAAGTCAGTGAGAGAATTCTCAGTACAAAAAGCTTGCTTAATTTTTTTCTGTTTTTAATGTGTTTATTCTAAATTAGACCTCAACTTCAGAATGTTTTCTTCCCTTAAGCATGGAGAAGGAAGTCCATTGATTCGTCTTCAAGTGCAGTAATAGATACTCAGAGATGTAATGAAAGATAGTTTGTGATTTTAAAAAATACAAAGTTAAAATGAAACCTCTCTCATGTGATGAACCACTAAGCCTTGCTATAAACACTATACATTAACTGCACTTCCCTGAGAATTTCACTTAATATAAAAACAACCAAAGAATGGTATCCCCCAAACTAGGAACCGTTTCACAGACTGCAAGGATCCTGCCAGTCTCACACTCCAGGGTAGGAAGGACCACAATTATGAAGAACAATTCCAGCAAGACAACCGACAGTCTCCCCATTGTTTCACCTCATGCTCTGTCCTCTCCTCATCCCTTTCCCACAGTCCATTTTCTTTCTGTCTTTTCTCTTTTAATGATTTTATCCATCCAGGGAGAGCAGCTCCCTGTCACGGATGCTGCTGAGGAACATGTCTGAATGCCACGCTACTGGCTGCCAACCTAGAGATGGACCTTGACTACAGTCCCTTGAATACTGGCCAGACTTACCCATATTCCAATGGGAAGCAACTGATTTTAAATCAAAGGTCTGCATAAATGTGCCATTCAGTCTTAGCAGCAGCAGCACATAATGTTAACAAAAACCTTTTGCAGGTGTCTGTTGCACCAAAGGCCTGTATCAAGGGTGGTAACCCTGACCTCCCTCTAGACTCCAGGAAGGCAATGATGCCACCACGAAGGGCTTTCCACAATCATGAAAACCTTAACTCAGAAGAGCAGTTAATTTCGTTCCATTAAAGTTGTTACTGGCTCTAATTTTCCACCTGCAGTTCAGTACCTCAGCAGAGTGCTTCAATGTATAAAATCCTGATGACTCTCATGAACACAGTAAACCTCAAATAGCTGACAAGTGCCATAGCTCTAGTCACCCTTTCTCCTACCCACCCTTCTTCTAAAATCTTTGTTGTTTAAAGCCAGTATAGTCACGCAGTAAACATCCCACTACCCAGGCTGACAGACACGCTAAAATGTCTAGAAGCAGCCCACATTTGAATTCCTGTAAGTGCTGCAAAACTGCTGAAGGTTTGGCTGGCTGAGGCAAGGCTACATGCCCCACATTTTCTTTCCTTCTATTGTCAGCCATTAAAAAAAAAAAAAAAATTACAAAACCAGAAACATATGCCAGAGAAGGATCAGGGATATAATCGGGCTTTTAAGGTAGATAAAAAAAGAACAAGGAAGCATAAATGCACAACAGAAGGAAGCAAACCAGCAAAGACATCTCAAAATCTTTAACAATGAACTGTATATGTATTTAAGGGGACAGTAAGACAACCAAGACATCAGGTAAAGATGTAAAAGATTGATATAAAATGGCCAAAATAAAATATGCCACTAAATCTTCGTCAGGAAGGCAAATGGAATCTATAAACACAAGTAATTATACTAACAAGCAACTTACACATTAGAAATACTGAATAAAGACAAGTAATAATTAATTCTTTGTGACAGCTGTCACTAGATTATAGCAATCACATTAGCACTCGGAAGCAAAACTATGAAAACAGTCACTAAAATGGCCTTTATTTTTCAAATGTTTTAATTAACACACCAGCTTTGGGAGCTGCTCAAGTCCATTCCTAAATTAATTACAATTCTGAGCTATGCATACTTTAGTGCAGGCAAATCTCACACCTCTCACTACGTCAATGAAATAAAATTAACACACTTAAAAGCTAATTTAGAAAATCAATTTCCAGTAATAAAAAAAGAATGAATCATTTGGGGGCGTTTACTTCCCATACAATGTACCTTCATGATCCTATATATCTGGCCTTGGCTACGCACAGGAGTCCTGTATTTTCCCAAGCAGAGTGGATTCTTTTATCCTTATCTCGAAATATTAAATGAATTTCACACATATTTGAGGTTCTTCCTTAATACACACAGAAAAGGAGCATGCCATGACCTCTGCTGTTCTTGACAGGCATTTTTTGCAAGGTAGTTGCTGTACAATGCATTGAAATTTCATGTTCTGAAGTTTAAGGGTCTTACTGATTAGTTAAACTTCATTGCAAAAGCAACTAAGAAAACTTATTGTGACAATTTATTAAAGGCAATCTCTAACAAAAAGAAACTATTTTTTGTGCTTCCTGTACATCCTGTATGTGGCTTCTGCTCTGATGTTAGTTAAAAAAGGGAGTTACTGCAGAAAAGCAAAACAAAACAAGACTCCCCATATAGATAACACATCAATGGATACATTCAGCTCTCCTCTTCCCTAACTAATAGTTTTTTCAAGTCCATAGGTCTCATGGAAAGGCTATAAAGAACAATTAAAGCTACCAAACCATCTTCTGGGGTAGAGGGTGCTTGGTTAGATTAAAGGAAATTCTACAGAGGAACCCCTTAACATCTTCAGTTACACTAATATCACTCCTGCCTTCTGAGGACTTCACAGAAAAATGTGATGCTGCAGAACATCTACTACATAGAAAACATTTATGGAAAGTAACCCACAGACACATCTTGAGGGAATAAATTCTACCATAGCTTTCAGAATCACTGTTTTACTCTAATGCAAACCACCTTGAAGTTCACTAGCTTAACTTTTAAGTCAGGACATCGTTAATTTTTGTAGTGTTTTGGCCTTTTTCCTGTCTGCTTGTTCTTTAAATAGCATTTGGGGGCCTGGAAAGATACCAAGTCAGATTTCCTGAAAAGGGACTGTGATTTTAATATTGGCAGCATCTGATCCTGTGTGTTTCCGGCAGATAGTGCAGAAACACCACCTGATTTCTGCAGTTGTGCTCTGGGTGTTAAGAATCATCCAAAAGCCTAAGAGAGCAGGAATTTGCTGCTTTGTGCCAGGTAAACCAATCTGCTAGTGTCTGTAAAAACTAACTCCTCATTTTGCAAGGTCACTTCTTATTCAGGAGAGTTCAGTCTTACTCAGGTCTGCCTGGGCAGCTAAGAGCATGCAGCTGCAGCTCTAAAAAGATGAAATGAAAGGACTGCCAAAGTGAAGGGAGAGAAGTTCCTTCCAGCCATGCCAGCTGAACAGCATCTGCAAGAGCAACCCAAGCAGTGCCTCCAGAGCTCCAGGGTCCCACTGGGAAGACCTATTTGCATGAAAAGAATTGCTATTTCTGGAATACTTACTGAACTCTTACACAACACCTCTCACCAGTTGTGTTATCTGCTTCAGAAACTGTAACACTGTGCACTACAGCACACTTGGAGAAACAGGGAAAATGCTTTTTATAGTACAGCATAAACCTTAAGGGGCCATGCTGCAGCTGGGACTATGTTCATGAGTCAACACTGTGCCTGATGCCTAAAAAATAGTGACAACGGCAACACAGAGATGGTGATGGATTTATCCAAACCTTGTGTAAACAGGATTTAGAAGAACAATGTTAAACTGACTTATATTTCTTGGTACAATCAGCACCATCCAAAAGACAAAACACTGCAACATTGAGTGGCATTCATGAGTTCACATACAGGTTACTCCCTTCACCTCCAGTTAAAATATCAATCCTTCGGAAGGTGTCCATTTTCTTGGTTGTCTAAACACGGTGTTAAAAACAACGGAGTATCCAGCTCGGGGGTGGTCTTTCAAAACTCCAGCTGTGAACCAGTATTATAACTGGCTATTTTTGACAATTAAAGTTGTACATAAGATTATCAAGACGTTTTTTGATGTTAGTGTGGTGAGACCAGAGAAAAAGAGACCTTTGTGAAAACTGCTTTGCTTCCCTTCTGCTCCTCTCTTCCCTTTCATCTGCATTACCTGTACTGACTCAGCCTTGCTGAATTCCTCACGGCTCTTCTCTTTTATTCCACATTTTCCTCTTCTCCTTATATGACATTACAGGGGAGGAGTGCTCAGAGCACATCATTTCAGGTAGGAAGCTGACTTTCCTATTTGAACAATGGCTGTAGCATCTCCGCCCCACAGCTGAGAAGAGAAACCTCCTCAGGAGCAGCGCAGGGAACCCACGCACGCCCCAGAGGAGGCTGCCAGGCAGCCCCAGCCCAGCAGGCAGACGAGCTCACTTTCTGATCCCTGAAGGCAGGCAAGGCAACCTCCCACGCCTTCAAGCCCACTCTTTGAGCAGGACTGAAATCTCCTTGAACAAATAAAGCCTAAAAAAGGAAATATCATTGAAATATACTTTTTTTTTTTTTTAACTACTATATAACCCTTCAAACAAGGGACTCACTTTTTCTACTGCCCAGAAGTGTAGAATGGCTGAACAAGCACTTGCTTTCCTTATGGCGTGAGCACTGTATACAAACGAACTCAGCGAGGATATTACACCATTCTCCACTGGCTGCACTAAAGCCAACATGTGAACATCATCCTGGTGCAACAGCAAGGAGAGCTGTGGGGCTAACAGAAGGAAAGCTCTGTATGGAACTGCAGGGGGCTGTACTGCTGGCAAGAACTGCAACCACGATGAGGGATTTCTATGAAGACATGAACATTGTGTGCTGAACACGCTCCTGTTTCTTCCACAGGGCAAGAAGGCAGGATATAAGCTGTGCTGAAAACCACAGCTAAAGAAAGCAGAAATTTACTGATCACAGTGAAAGGCACAGATATGGAAAATGAGTCCAAGCAAACCATTATTTATTTTTCAGGAGAGGAAAAAAACTCTGATCAACCCATATGCTCCTACAAGACTCACCAGTCTGTACAGTAAGTGATCAGTGGGAAATTGATTCAGAACAAGTTAAAAGGCAGATCATAAAGCAATCACAAGAAAAATCAGTTCATACTCTTCCAAGTCCATAGCAAGACAATCCAAACCATAAGTAAAGCACACTGGAGCAGTTTACCTGGACTCTTGGACTACTAATGTAAAGCTAATTTGTCTTTCCTAGTTGTTTCCCTCTTGCTGAGCAACTAGTGCAGCACCTCAGACTTTGACCTTAGAATACATTTCCTGTAGCCTAGCATTTGCTCCACAGATTTAGCCGAAATCTTAAAAAATACATTACCTATTTTTTAGTTAAAAATAATTGGCATCTGTTCATTTGTAACAGGTCTGAACCAAAATCTTTTTAATGCTGGATTGTATTGACTTGCAAGCAGGCTTTTATAGATTTCGTGGTGTCAGCGGCTTTTGTAACATTCCTGAAACTCAGAACCTGATGAACCAATTTCTGTTGGTTTTCACCTTGACATACTGCATTAAAAAAAAATAAAATCACAGCTTTGCAGCTTGAAGCAATTTCTCACAACTAAATTAATAGCTCCCGGACAGAGTTTAAAATGAAAAAAAAAACCTGCCATGAGCTACAGCATAAATATCAAGGCTAAGTTTGAACAGCATCTAGGCCTTTCAGCAAAGTTTTTGCTCACAAATGGTTTGACCATTTTTTCAATGTCCAGTGATTTCCAAAGCCTGTTTGGTACACATGTGCTAACTTTAGAGAGTTATTCTCATATGAAAGTGGTTCTTAAACTAACATCACCATTCCTCTTACCACCACTAATATCTTGTGATACTTTGAAAGGTGAATTTGCTTGGATTCAACATCAGAAAGAAAAAGCACATTGTTTCACAGCTATTTTTGTCTTCATTGACAATCACAGACAAGTTTTTTGCAACACAAATTGCAGGTTTTATATATCAAAACACAAAGAAATGAAAATATAAAATGTTTTCCTCCTGTACTGATACTTTCCTCCAGCTCCTCTCCTGTACAAACACAATTGAGAGAAATCCTTCTCTATCCACCCTCCCCCAAAAAAGGGATACATTTTTACCTTGTGGTGAATATAATTATTTGTCTTCAGTATATGAGAGTTGTAATTTAAGCAAGATCACATTATTTAAATATTATTTAAGTATGAATACCTATTGGGTTTGCCCAAAGACATTTTCTCTCTATGCCCTTCCATGTAAAATCCGTAAGGACAGAACAGTCAGGTATTCATCAGGTTTGAATTCCACAGCAGTAAACATTCAGGCTTGAGTTTAATGGAGGGAATTCTGTATGATCTATACAGAGATTTTCCACCTGTTTTAAAGCATAAACTGCATAAAGTTCTCTACTAGCAGATACATTTGCCCAAAGGATGCCATCACAAACTGCTCTTATTTAGGTTTCACGTAATGCTTCAATAAATTCATATATGTACACTTATTCTACAGTGCCTTCCAGGTATTTATGTATAATATACAACTATCTGTGTGCATGAGCATGTACATGCTTCCAATCCTTAATTTCGCAATGCAATTCTTAGCGTTCCAACTATGGTCTTAAATACAAAACTTCTATTGTTTCATGCAGGATTCTTTCAAATGGCCTCAAAGAGTTATTTAGTGCTTTTGTACCCCTAAATATGTAAGAAATATTTCTTGAAATTACTATTTCCCAAAATTCCTGGAAGCTTTCCAACAACAAACTTCTCTTACCTCTCTTCTTCAAAGACTGCATTATTACCTTCCTTTGATACTACAAAGTTTCTCTGCTAGAGGCTCTTTGTGCTCATTTCTTCATCTCTGAACAAAATGTATCAGGGAATAGAACAAATCCTTATTCTCCTTGGAGGAAACCTTTCACCTGTTTGATCCCAGCAGCTCACCACACCTGGATCACGGCATAGCTCTGCCACGGCTCTTGGGATGCCGGCTGATCCCGGCATCATTCACTGCTGACCAGCCTCCCTTCAGCCCTCACCACATCCACGGACGCCAAGGGGCCTCAACGCCAACTCACAACACAAAAGATCTCCCTTGAAAGTTTTCTTTAGCAGGAGAAGGTTTAAAAGAGCATGATATACTTTTCAGTACAGCATGTGGAAAAAAAATGGTACTGTTATTTGGAAATTTCCAAATGTTATTTAGAAAAATGTCAGTGAAAGTGCTTCTACTGCTTCCCACTTCCATAGCATTTGAAGCATTTTTCCATTTCAAACAATTAAGATATCAAGATCAAGGTAGCAGTACATCATTATAGTGTCTACTAGAAGCTATTAAGAACCAGCCAAACAGCAAAAACCAGGGATATACATCTGATTCATATCAAGAGTCACTCTTGTATTCTAAAACTGGCTGTGTGTACTTCTAAAGAAATTCAGAAATTCAGAATTTTTCCTTCTTCTGACACACATTTTAAAGAACTCATGCAAATTTTTTTCCAGAGAAAGAGCAGAAGATGTACCTTCATTTGATTTAAAAGAGCAACTTTGGACAAAAATAAACAGCCAGATCCATTTTTGCTTTTTCAATTACTGGAGGGATAGATATTCTAAAAGAAAAGGATGTGTTTCTCAAAAGTTTAAAGACTACTGAAGACCTCATTTAATTTATCTGAATTGTCACTTATTAAGCCAGCTGTAAAACCCGAAGAATGATGAATAGCTGTACTCTTTGGGATTAGTTTTGCATTCTACTTAGCATCTATTTGTCTTCTTTACTCCCCAAAACCATGGTGACACCAAGCAAGACACATTTTTCATTGTTTGCTAAGGCCTTCTTATCTTAAATGGAAAGTTTGATTTAGAGCTACCTGATTTCTTTTAAACCAACACACAGTAGTATCTCTATAGCTAGTAGAAGACAGTTTGGGGGGGGGGGGGAAGTAAAACAACTTTCTCTTGGTTTTGCTCTTTTTTTCTCAAAAACAAACTCAATGAGGAACGTCTAACAGCAAATTCTTCTCCCCAAAATTGCCTGCCCTGTCAGAGAAATATTCTTTCTTGAGAACTTAAGATACATACAACAAAACAACAAAAAGCAACAAACTCCCCAAATTCCTCCTGCAGAGGAATGAGGCTGAGGCTTGTGTGATGCTTCCAGACAACCTTGATGAAGACCTGCTGAAACCTGCAGGTTGCTGCCAATGGGATGTTCTCTTTCCTGAGGCTGTGTTTTTCTCACTGCTTCCTTTGCATTCAGACTGGCAACTACAGAATTGTGTGATAAGTTATCAACAATTCAGAGAGAAGTATGACTTTACAAGGGGAGAAATTACAGTGCTTGACAAACAGCCAATTCTCTTTCAAGGTCCTGATCTACTGCAGTTTTAGCAAGCTGAGCTGGTTTTAGCACCCCCAGTTACTTCCTCCTGCAGAGCTGTAACTTTGGAGCTGGATATACTGAATATACTTCTCCTTTTCTTAGTTACTCTTCCCATGTTTTCCAGAAAGTTCTCTCTTGGAGGCTTGCTTGCTTTAACACTTCGAGGGGACAAAAGAGCAAGTGCCAGTAGCTTGTCTACTGTCATTTCTGGCAAATGACAACTGCACTGTTTAACATCAAGAGTTGTCACCAATCTGTCTTCAAACCTGTACTCTTAGCTCCAGGGAGGGTTCAAGACAGAAAACATGGTCTTACAGTTCTTGCACGCAACTTTTATCGATTGTGATACCAATGCAGTTCAAATAAACCAAAGAACTGACAAAGATGTTAGGCATATGTGGCAGTTGAAATATAAACCAGATAGCATTCTGCTGTCTAAAATAATGTTTAAAAACTCTCAAAGAATTAGCAAGGTGTCCTTGCAAGAAAGAAGGAAATATCTCCAAAAACCCAGAGACTCAAATAAACTCATTGCATTAGAACACTCTGAATTGAAAATAAACACGAACACATCCCAACAGATATGTTAACAGGAGTTTTAATAAACATTTTAAATTCAGTTCCCAAGATAAACTCAGGAATATTATCAAAGTTTACTTCTATTCTGCTCTTTCTGGCAATGTCTGGGAGTTGAATTCATGCAACTTGGCCAGACTATACTAGTAGTAGTAGTAGTAGTGGGAGATGGACCCATTTTCTGCTAACAGAAATCCCTGGTATCAGCGACTGGAAAAAACTGCTGCTGTCACCGCACTTTGGAGCTATGAGAGCAGCCAGTTCTCATGGTGTGTGATAGATATTAAGTAATAATTACAGGCACACGCAACCTGAGGCTATATAGTTGCTTCTTATAGCATTTTCTCCCACAAGACGAGAGGTAAACTTCAGCGTTTTTCAGCAATCATGAATTTATTGAACTTTACTCCATGTTGCCTTCAAGACAAGGCTGAAACATTAGCAAGACGCAGTGACACACTCCACCTCTCAAAGTGTCTGCGGGAGAGCAGTTGCTTTGATCTCCTTGAAACAACCAAATTGTGATATAACATTTTATACCCGGTCTTTTATTTACATGTACTCATAATTCAAGAACTATTTACTATTCCATGCAGACAGCTTGCGAGCATGCTGGCCTAATGAGACAAAGTACCATTCAGCTAGGTCTGCAGAGGCATGCAGATTCAGTAACCATCATCATAGACTCATCTATTACACCTAAAAAAACTTTTTAATGGCTACAGCAAATCTATTTACCTTGCACAAGCTTAAGGGTCTCCCCATCGCCCTATGAACAGAACAGTCAGCCTGAAGTTTACTGTAACAACTGAAGCTTTTTACATACGCAGTCAAGAAGGGAGAATCTGAGCTAAAACACGCAAACCCAAACTAGAACCAGCTGGATACTCCAAAGAAAGAAGTCTTGATACTTTTTTAAAATAATGCTGTTTGTTTAAAAAAAATATCCTCTCTCAAAATACTGTTTTAATACCTAATATTTATATACATGTTTTTCTAAATGGGATTCCTCTTGTTTTTTACATTTAAAAAATATCTTGAGCACTGCAGTCATTAAAGAGAAGGGAGTGAAAACATTTTATTTTGTGCTGATTTTGTACCACTGCCTATTTTAGATCTCATTTATCATCAGTGGTCATAAAAATACCTTTCTCTCTGTGGATCAGCAAAGCTTCTACTTCTATACTGCTTCATCTGTAAATTTGGTACCTACCGATTTTTACTGAAAAATACACCCACACAGTACATTCTGTTTTATTTGAATTTGCAAATATTCAAGAAATAACAGAGTAAGAGATTACTAACATTTTTTTTCCTTTTATATAAAGGCCCAATCCTGAGAATGTATTCCCCTCTGCTATTTGAGACCTTATACTCAGTAAATTCCTGCTTTCCTAAATTACATTTTCTCATGATTCAAGTACATAACTTCACTGTGTAGGCTGCAAATATGGTGGGGGAAAAAAACAATTTTTAAAAATGTCGAGTACTATCAGATTATTATTTTGTGGTAAGTTTTCCACCTACATTAAAACCCACAGATAGTAAAAGTCAAAAGGAGCTGTGTTACACACCAGATTGGCTCCAGAGGGAATGGAATTACTGGTTTTGTATTGAATTTAGTGGGGTTTTTTTAACCACTTCACATTTTCAAAACTGAACTTGAAACAACTGTATTTTAAACTATCTGTGTTGTATTAGAATAGATGCTTCACAGCAGCCAAATTAAAATGGTTTTAATTTTCCAAGTTACTCTGGATCTAATATTCCCAAATGCTCTACACATGTAATACTATTTTTGCTTGAAGATTAGTGCTTGAAGATATCTAAAGAATTCCTTCTTTTTTTTTTTTTTTTTTTTTTTTAAAACATCAAATACCATAGGTCCCTGAAATAAATAGTAGATGTTTGAAAATGCAGTTTCTCGTCATGCAGCTGAGTTCAAAGTATGCATGAACCTGCCCTAAAGGACTTTATTTTTAAGGGATCTGGGCTAAACTATCTCTGAGAGCAAGCTTCAGGGTTGACTCTTGCTTTGACTTCTATTATACAATGTGCTCTCCTGCAAATAATAGCAGCTTTTTCTTCAAGGCAATTATACATGTTTTAAAAAGAAACCCTTATATAAGCCTTTCACAATTGAGGAAAGAGTAATTAACTTGCATAATTGTTTGTTGTAACCTGTAGTTTCAGTAATGCAGCACAGTAGGCCTTTAAAATGTTCAGGCACAGGCTGCTAAATAGGATGTGTGAGGAAATCACCCTGCTTTTCATCTGTACACATCTATACACATCCCTATCATGGCAGCAAAAAGAGGGCTGATGTAAGAGGGGATGACCTTCATGAATAAAACTCACATATCAATTTTATTTCATAAATTTTATTCCTACCCTCAAGACAGAATATTTCTCCAAGGTATTATGGTTGGCTGCGCAGAGCAGGAGGAAACACAAATTAAAAATCCCTTTAGAGTGGTATACATATTACTCCATACAAATAATGAGAGATAGGAATTTCCATACGGCTAAACAAGCATCAAGAGAGGTTATAGATCCAAGGTAAAATGCATACATTAGTTCTAGAAATAAAATAGAAGGTTTGAATGAAACAAACCTGAAACTTGAAGTAACTGAAAAAAAAGAATAACAATGTGAAACCTTTGTGGAAAAAAAATCCTTTTCCATTACTTCAGAATTGACAGATGGCTAGCATTGCAGTTTACAACTCAGAAATGCTCAAAGCAAGATGCTGTATAAGTCGTATTACCTCCTCTCCAGTGCACCTTCAAGCAGGAAAGAAGGCTACTACATCAGACCAACAGCCCTGGCCTCAACTTGCTCACTAACCTCACATTTCTCAATTCTACATTCACTACTCTTCTTTTGTTCCTTCTCTTTTCAGCACTTAAAATGTGCTTTATTTCAAATGACATCTAAATACATTATTTAAGTGCCAAAGCAAAATTAGCAGACACATGCTCTTGCCTAGTAGCTCTTCTGTACAATTAATAATTGAAAATCTGGTAAGTAAAAGCAGGAAATCCTGGGTATCAGCTTCTTGCTTACCTTTCTTCTCCATTACTGAAATCCTCCTTTTGATAACTACCTTAAATGCTCATCTCATGTAGGCATGCTACAGCAACACCAGGCAGGATTTTAAAGAAGTGCCATTCCCTTACGTTACCAGACGTATTTAAATATTAGGTACTAAAACAGTATTTTGAGAGAGGGTTACCAGACTCTGGTGCCCAATAAACATTGCTTTGCACTGACAAAGTCAATCTGCCCAAGGAGCTCATCCTTGTGAGTGCAGCTACCAGCATCTGAGTCCTAACATGGTACAATTCTCCATGAAAACAAAAGCTGCCTCTAATTTGAACCTATATATTACCTCTACACATCACCATATTAAAATATGGCATCTTAAACAGTTATTTATAGTCACCTTTGCTGTATGTAGGGCCACTGCTAAAACCTGTCTGCAATGGATCAGCCTGCACAGCCAGAGCCACAGTGCACTGCCAGGGCACTCCGTCACAGCGGGGAACACCAGAGCAAGCAGTCCCGGCTCTGGCACTCCTCTCCCTTCCTCCACACTCTCCTTGGTGCATCCTAGCCTGAAACCCACCCTGCATACCTACCCCACTTCTCTCAGTGAAGCTGATTCAGAATCAAACTAAAAAGGGGCAAATTAACGCAGCAAAAAAAACCCCACTTCAAATATAGGACTGCATTTCCAAAAGCAGCCTTCCATTTTTAGAGCAACAGCTTTTAAGTCCTCTGCTTGAGACATCTTGACTGCTATTTCCATGAAAGCTAAATGCTTCCAGCTCCCATGGAAATTAGCAAGTGAGGTGGGTGCTCAACATCTCAGTACTTTTGCAAAGGAAAAATGCTAAACCCGAATCACCTTCAATTAGGAAGTGCTATTCAGTTTTAGAAACCACATAAAAAAATAAGCTACTGGAAGTAGAAAAAAAAAAGAAAGAAAAATTAACTCAAAAGATGTAGTGAAAAAAGCAGCATTTGAAAATGCATTTAATTCCTGCATTCCCAGACTCTTGATTTTTCATAGCCTTGGGGATGTGCCAGCACATGCTGAAAAGATGAAAGTTAACATTCTTCCAAAGGGGTTACACACATGACATGCTACTAGCCATCAACAAAACAGTAATTACGATGGCTTTCCATTTATTTGAGAATATTTTTGACTAATAGAGTTCCTTGAAAGACTGTTTGATATTTTGTTATGGTGACATTTTTACATTGTGCGCAATTTGTACTCTACACAAGGTCTAAAATTTTAACACACCCAAAGGCTCCACTAGAACTGGGTATTTAGGTCATTTATATTACTGCAGTGAAGCGTCAATTATTTCGTCTGATACTCCTAGCCGTTCTGTAATTTGCCAAGAGTAATGTTTTCCGTCAGGAAACTCTGGCAAGTCAATAAGCACAGGCTTGATTTGACTTGAACTGGCATCAAAGGTTAGAAATGGAGAGGGCGAATGTGAATCTTCCCTGTAAAAATACTACTCTGTTTTGTGGGTGGTTAGGCATGCTTCCTGCTCCTTCTCCTCACCAGCACTTGCTCTCATAATAGATGCAAGGGAAGAAACATAAAGAAACTTCTACTTGTCGATGAAAATGTCTATTTCATAAATGCTACACAGTGCACTATGAAGCAACATAAGCAAAATATGCTGGACAGTTAGCAAAGGGTTTCAAGGAGTGACCACTGAGACAAACTCTGAATACAGCACAAATGGCAACATTTGGCTTACATAAGCAGAGAATAAATCACGATTTTTTTGACTCACCCTTTTCTTCCCAGAGGGACAGCTTGGTCCCTGTTAGCTCCAGGGTATCCTGGGTCTTCCCCAGTTTTGCCCTTGGTAGCTGTTGAATGGTTGCCTAACACCTATCAATGATTTTGATCCTAAGAACATAAGAGGAACAGAAACCTCTATCTGTCACTCCAGACCTTCCTCTTCCCTTTTCAGGGGAAAAAAAAGGATGGAGAGGTCACTGACACCATCCTCTTCATGCTGATTTTGAGACCAGTGGAATTCAGTCATTGCTGGATGAACCAAGAATAATTAATTTTTATTTACCCCTATGTATGAGGTTCAAAGAGTTTTGGAAAAGACATGAAGGCTACAACATTCAGCTTTTTTTAAAACCTTATGGCAATAATAAATAGCAAATAAAACCAAACCCAGGAGTTTGAAAAACCTAAACCCCTAAATGTTAACAGGTAATTAGATCTACAATACTTATTCTAAAAGCGAGTGACTTGTGTATTGCGTCATTTAAGCATCAGCAACTAAATTTGCTTCTGTCTGCTTTCCGGGGTACAATTTAAGGTGCCAAACCACAAACTCATGTAGGACATGAGTCTAGAACAATTTAAAATAACACAAAACAAATAATGGCATATACATTTATAACAGTTGGCCTATAGTCTTCATTTTCATTACCCTCAAGACTTGACTGCGTGTAGATGGCTGCTATTTTCTTCTGCTTTTTGTTTCTTCTGTCAGTATCAAAGGAATGTCATCATCACAATCTGTCTGTATTTTCTGTCACTCTCAGCTAGTGATCAGACCAATCTATACTGGCATTTCAGTTAGCAAAATTACTCCAAAGCCCTTTCATTAATGGACAACCAAATAACCATTTCTCTCAGGTAGTCATACTCCTTGTCAGTTCCCAAGAACCCTGCATCCACTTACGGAAAAGGGAAAACGATACATCCCAAACGGTAAGAACATTGACAGTGGATCAGTAATACCCTTAATAGTCTTCAAACTGCTTTCTTTTGAACAAGACAAACAAAAGAAATCCATTTGCTTAGAGCTTTCGCAAACTGCACGTTTTGAAATTTCAAGTCAAAATAAGGGGCACAGATGCTATGATCAAAGAGCAGCTGCTTGCTTAATCCATCAGGAAAATGATGCAAACAAAAGCTTAAATGAGCAAAATGAGGAGAATTCAAATGTTGAGGCTGTAATTTTTATTAACTGAAAAACAAAGTGTGTTTTTCAGATAACTGCAAAGACGTAAAATAATATGCAGACATTAAAATGCTGATGGATTTCCAGCTTCAAAATATTGCATTGACAAAGCCATTAAAATCTACCATACAAATATAGTGTCTTCCTGGTGATTGGAGCTACTTTTACTTCACTGCTGCTACAAAAACTGTCAGATTGTTTGGGTTATAGAACACAGAGAGTGTAAATTTTTTTATTAAATGGCTTGCGCATCTAATTAGTTGTTTAATACAACCNCTTATGAAACTGGCACTGTAAGAGAGAAACCTTTACAGTGGGAGACACAAGTCTTTTCACCCACAGGCATGTTAAGCATAGAGCAGGAGTCGGAAAGATAAATTGAGGAGTATCTCCTTAAATTAAAAGCAGTGAAGAAACTGAACATTGATACATGGCTTGTTGAAGTACGCTGCACAGGGAGTTTCACAAATTACGTCAAAAAGTACAGGCAAGGATACACCACCAAGAAGGTCTCCCAAAAGATATGTAAATTGGTGCTTGACTTTTTGTCTTCCTAGTGTACATGCAATGTCCATTCCTGAAAGCAAAACAGCATGTCCAGCACAAGCTCAGTCTAATCCTAACCAGTAACAGAGGTCAACAAACAATAGTTTTAACTATTAGACAGTTTGGATTTTGAGCACTGGAGAAAGGAATAAATATCAAAATTTCCCTAGTGAAGATTATGCAACACACAGCCATAAAAATTGATTTTCACCTAAACATAATAATTTGTATGTAAAATTCAAAAACATAATGGGCAATTTAATATTCCTTGGCAGAAGATCTCCTGTGGTACTCTGGTCTTTCTACTTCCTG
>VYZR01124422.1:0-10754 GCA_013400675.1 Oxylabes madagascariensis
AGCAAAGGAAAACAAAAGATTTACTCTCTCCTTTCCATCAGCAGGTGATGTCCAGACAGGAAGTAGAACTTAAATATTTGTGGCAGTTTGTAAGACTAATATTTTACTAATAAATCCAACTCCTCTTCCTCCTTTTCCTTAGCTTTTATATCTGAGCAGACACCATCTGGTCTGGAATGTCCCTCTGGTCAGTTTGGGACAGCTGTCCTGGCTGTGTCCCCTCGTAGGATCTTGCCCACCCCCAGCCTGCTGGTGAGGGGGAAATGTTGGAGAGACAGCCTCGATATTGTGGCCAAAACACTGGAGTGTTACCAACACCTTCCCATCTGCCAGTCCCCAGTGCCGCGAGGGCTTGGGGAAAATTAACTCCATCCCAGCCAGGCCCAGTCCGAGGGCACAACGCCGTGGGATCCTCCTCTCAGCAGGGAAACCTTGCCACAGAAATAAAACAGCAGAGACAAACGACTGCTTTGCCACGGGGCTCGCACAGTGGCTGGTGCTTGAAATGAAACAAACCCACAAATTCACGCGGAGGCGCGTGGCAAACAGGGAGCTGGGAAAAGCAGCGCCTGAGCTCTTCCCTCGTTGATTCCAGGGGCTGGTTTGCATTGGTAAAGGCAGACTAAAACCTGGGATGTGACATCCCTGCAAGATGAGGTCTTAGGGAGATGAGACAGCCGAAGCAGAGGGGCACAGGGTCGCTGCAGCTCCCGATTGCTGCTGCCCGTTGCTCAGGCACGCTCCGGGATCACCATTCCCAAGCAAACTCGGATCTGTGTTTCCCTTAATGTGCCACTGGCTGCTTCTCCTGACCTCTTCCATGCTGCCTATTACCTCAGCTCTGCTTCCCCTCCCTTCTGATCGAATTACTAACGCACACAGTGGAGTCTCTTGGCTCAACAAAATTTAATGACAGTGACAACAGAGGAGGATAATAAAGATAAATCAGCTTCTCCCAGGAAGGAAAGATGAAGTAAGAACAGAGCGAGTTAGAAGGATAGACCATGTAGTGACCCCGACATGCACACGTCCCTCATCATCCCTTTTCTCTCAACATCTGTGAGAGAAAAAGCAATTTTTTCCTGCTTTTTGGGGGATTTGATGGGGAGAGCAGAGAGCAGAGGGGACCAGGGAACTGGAGATTTCTGCCTTAGGCTTGTACTTGCTGTGGAATTTGGGGAACATCACCACCTCTTCTCCATCTCCTCCCCAGGCTGGAGGCTGAGAAGAGACCAGGAGAAGTTTTTTCACTATGGGAAATTGTTACGAAGATCAGACCTGGGGTTTTCATCTCATCCCTAGCCCTGTGTGTTCGTGTCATCCACACAGTTAGTAAAGGGAAATGGAGTTTGTAAAGAAGCTCCTTCGCTCTCAATGCCTATAAATCCCTGGGCACACCAAATCTGGTTAATCCAGCCCTTGCTGACAAGATTTCTCATGGAAGCCAATGGAAGCAGAGCCTGCAGTGACTGTGACTACTGAAATCTCTTCTCTGACATTCACCATGCTTCCAGTTGCAGAGCATTTCCTTTTTAATGATAATTCCTGGGGAAAAAACCCCTCACCCTTCAATTGCAGCTCCTCTCTCCCCTCCCACCAGGTTGTTAAATGTTTGCAGCGTTGCTCTGAACAGCCCAGCACAAAACAGTGAGCTGTAGCTGAGGCCTCCTGCAAGCTCAATAAACTTAATGGACATCCTCAAGAACTTTAACTGGGAAGATTTAGTTCCTGAAGAAGGAGGAAGCAAACAGCCAGAGCAGCTTTGCCTGCCTGTTGTCCCTCATTTTGCCAGAAACAGCTGTTCACGCTGGGATTAGCTCAGAGGTTTGTACTGAGCAGAGTCTGACTCACAAGAACAAAAACAGGAGATCATTACATCTCAGTGCAGGCTCCAACTGCTGCGGGCTGCACGGGGAGAGAGAAAATTAACTGGAGTGGGAGCTTGATCTGCAGAGACGCTGCACAACTTCTGCGTGTGACAGAGGAGAGGGAGGAGGGAGCACATCCAGCTCTGCCGGGCTGGGATGGAGATCCAGCCAGGGGGATGGAGGAGATGACTGCCAGACTTCCCTCAGTGCAGCCCCTTTGGTCAGGATTCATGTGAAGCAGATGCTCAGAAGAGGAGGAACAAAATTAATTATTCCACGAGGATGCTACTTACGCAGAAATTCCACGTCCCTCCAGACTGTGAGTGATGGGAAGGATTTCCCCATCTTTTTGAGGCAGGTGGCAGAGTCTTCACCCTCACATGAATTTCTCTGTGAAGGATAATCTCTGAGTTAGATTAGAGGCATTATTTCCACACTGTAGTGAAAGGTGTCCCCGTCCATGGCAGTGGGGCTGGAAAGAGATGATTTGGAAGGTCCCTTCCAACCCAAACCATTCCATGATTCCATGGAAATGGATGGTCTGGTTTAGGAAGTCGTGTTGGACAAATCGTAAGGGTTGGAAAAAATGGGCAGAAGCACAAGACAGAATTGAGTGAGACCTCTCCATCCTCACCTTATTATTGTTATAAACAAGAAACCAGCATCCCTCTACCCAACATGACAATTTAATAGCACATGGAATATCAAAGAGCAGCTACTGATTTAACATCAACTTCCTTTCTTCTAATAACTTATTTTCTAACAGTGATGAAAGCTCTGGAGAGGGGGGAGAGGAAAGCAGGAGGTTAAAAGGTTGCTTGGACAGTCTTTCACATTAAATCTGTGCTTGCAGCTCAGGGGCTCCTCTCCTCTCCTCATCCTTGTCAGGGGACAGCTTGTGGGTGGAAACAGCTCTGCAGACTGCTCTTGTAAGTCCTGAGGAGCCCACAGGGCTTCACCAGACAGGCTCTCAGCCCCAGTTCGATGCTGATGTGAACTCGGGGTCACCTTCCTTTGTGTTTCTGTCATTCAGGCAGGACTGCCCCCCCACCCTTCAGCCCCATAACATAATAAACAGTGCCCCGAAATGCTCAGTAAGCCCATTCCCCCATGGGTAAGTCATCATTGCCTGGAACAGAGCAGGCTGCACTTCTGTCATCTGCTGATGGCTGCTGCTAAGTCCTTTTTTTTTTTTGCCTTAATTTATTTTTGTACTACCCATCAAATAACTCACTATTGTCGTGGCCCAATGGCTAAACCACAGAGCACCAAAATTCACGAGAAAACCCTCCTGACAACAAGACCTGCAGCTGCTGGCTCAGAGTTACCTGGTTGAGTTGCTGACTGTCATTAATGCTCCTGAAGGCCTGGATACCCTTCCACGTTGGCCAAAGACCTGGAGTTGTGTTTTACAGCTCAGCCCCACCAGTCCTGCCTTGCAGGAATGGTTATTTACGCCCCAGCACCATCTCTTTCTTCTCAAATGGGGAGACAGAGGAAAGTTCAGATTTCCCCTCTGTTAAGCCACCAAGTGTTGTTTTGAGCACCTTCTGGAACAGATTCATTGTCATCTCACAGAGTCAGGACATTGGAAGTCTCTGCCATGTGCTGTATTGATCCCTTGACTTGATTAGTTGGTGTATTGAATACCCCTGCTTTTCTAATCTAATTAATGCAAGATAAATACTCCATGCAGGGGCCTGGAGTCACGTTCCAAGAGTAATCAGGGACTGGGACTGATTAAAAACAGAAGGCTTCGAGGATAATTTATGGACTACTTGACACTGCTGGCAGGTTGGGGTATTTTGGAGGGCTCTGTGTGGTCTCTGGCTCAAAATTGCCTCCTTGCTCCGAATCCAAATTCCTGCTCAACCCTCAGTGAGACAGCTTTGGGTTTGAAGGGATTAAATCTCTGGGGTGAGACACCAGCCTGGAGGTGAGGACATCTGGTTTCACATCTCACCAGCAGTGGGAGGACACCGTGCCAGAGAGGCAGATGAGTCACTTCATCTCTGACCTTAAGAAAATCACCACATGTCATGGTCTGATAAAAGTACTGAGCACCAGGCGTGCGAGGACTTCGCTCTTGTTTGGGAATATGTAAGGAAACAGAAATAAATTATTGAGATGGAGCTCAGTTCCAGTTTGTCCCTGATTCAGTCCAGATCTTGGCGTTTCAGGACAAATGGATGCTCTAGATCAAGAGGGATAACTGGAGTAGGGAAGGTGATAGTGGTAATTCATGTCACCTGCATTAATTAATTAACTCACTCCCATTAGGAGGGAGGTAACACCATCACTGCTGTGAGGAACAGGGAAAAGAGGCAGTGAGAATTTTCCTGCCCAAACCAGGGCAGCGTGGGCTGCAGATGTGGTTGAGATCCTGGGGGTGAATTTAGTTCCAGTCACCTCCTTTGGAAAGAAGGAATGGATTGTGACAGAGGATTCATCTTCCCTCTGCTTTGTCCTGCATCAGTGGTGGCTCTTGTGACGCCTGGCCGTGGGGTTTTCATCCTCCCACACCTTGATGAGCACACAGGAGGAGAAGTGAGGAGTGGAAGGGTGGAACTCCAGTGCAGTCTGTGGAGAAACTGCTCTGAGATGTCTCCAGAGTGTGGGACAAGAGCCTGCTGTGAGATCTGGTGGGCAGTGAGGGCTGGGCCAAGCTCCACCTGCCCCGATTGCAATTACCCTGTGCTTGGAATGGCGTGAAAATTTTTCCAGGGGAATAGGGAGCCCGGGCACGGGGTCACTGATAGGAATGGCAGGGCCATCTATTCCAATCCCTTCCTTTTGCATATGTGTTTTCCCAGGCGAGAGCACAGCTCGTATAGCCAGGGGAAGGCAAGGGCAAGTTCAGCAGCCAGATGTAATTGCATTTTCCTCCACAATTGCCTCCAGGGCTGAACCACGTCCCTTCTGCGCCTGCCTCTCTCCTCACAATGCATCAGAGAGAATTGGTGTAAAATCCAGTTAAAAGGCCACTCTGGGGTCTCAGCTGCTGCAGCACAAATTGCGGATGAATTTCCCCTCTCCCGCGTCCGCCTGATGGGTTTTGTCACCCAGCCCCATATGGCTGGGTTGGATTTCTTCTCTCAGCCTGGTCTTGTTGGTCTCTGAGCTCTGCTGGTGAGCTCTTTTCTGAGCAGGGCTGCACTTCAGGCTCCCTGTTTTACAGCGGTGTCATTACACAAAGATTTCTCTTCCTACACGTGTAAAAGGGAGCCCGAGATTAATGGGGTGTTGGAGTGGATAATCACAAATCCAGCTGCCCCAAGGTAGCTGAGAGCAGAGATGGTGCAGGGCAGGGGGAAAAGGGTAGTGGGGCCTGAGGGAGCTTTGTAGGGTACATTTATCACACTGTTGGCAGAGAGATGCAATTTATATGGACGGAGCATAAATCCTGTTGGAGTTGCAGGAGGCTCCATATGGGCAGCTGAGCACCTGGGCCTGCTCTGGATGCTGCTGTGCTCATCCTGCCAGCTCTCTGCTGTTCCCCTTCCCTTTCCTGCCTTTCCTCCTCCCTCTCACATCTTGGAGATTCCCATTCTCAGCCCATCTAAGAGCCAGCCCCTCTCTGTGGGTGCAGGTGAGCAGGAAGGGCATTTCCCTGTGCTGTGATCACCGGGAGACATCCCTGCTGGAGTTACTGAATTATTGGGAGTAATTGGAGTTACTGGAAAAGCTCTGCTTGCTCCTCACCGAGCCATTCCCCAGGAACGGGTTCTGCTCCAGGGATTGCTCTCAAAAGACCTCACAGAATCACAGAATGGTTTGAGTTCAAAGAGACCTTAAAGCTCATCCAGTGCCCCCCCTGCCATGGCAGGGACCCCTTCCACTGTCCCAGGTTGCTCCAAGCCCCAATGTCCAGCCTGGCCTTGGACATTCCAGGGATCCAGGGGCAGCCACAGCTGCTCTGGCAATTCCAGCCCAGCCAGGAATTCCTGCCCAAGCTCCCATCCATCGCTGCCCTCTGGCAGTGGGAAGCCATTCCCTGTGTCCTGTTCCTCCATCCCTTGTCCCCAGTCCCTCTGCAGCTCTCCTGGAGCCACTTTAGACCCTGGAGGAGGCTCTGAGCTCACCCTGGAGCCTTCTCCAGGCTGAACAGCCTGGGAGTAAGGATGCTGTCCTACTGTTTCTTGCTGGGTTCCATGCTGTACCTCCATACCCTTCCCGAAAACCTACCAAGCACATCTTCCCTATAGCATTAGTTTTCCTCTTGGAATCTGTTGGGAAGTCTTGCTTGCTTTTTCACAATCCCGAGAAAAACTTTTCCTTTTGGTTTTGGGTTTTAGAACACAGAGGACCAATTTCTCCATTATTCTGTCCCTGCCACTCTGCAGCCACTCTTCCCTGGATTTCAGCCATCCTTTGTGCACCCCCAGCTTCCACTTCCAATTTAACAACCACAAATTTGTTATTCAGCTCCAGTCTGCAGACACACGCACACACACACACATGGAGGGGTCCCAAGAACTTGGAATAAGCCTTGGAAATGAAATAATAAATAGAGACCCTCCTCCCTCCCTTCCTCACACATTCTACGTGTTGCTCCAGCAAACGTTGAATAAATCACTGAGCTATGGGGTAATAAATCTTTCATGAGATTAGGGCCATCTGAACCTCAGCGATTGTGTGGGGAATGTATAAATTCACATGCAGATATGGAGTGAAGGGGAAAAAAAAAGAATCTTTAGATTAGTTATTAACTTTGGAAACACTTGATGAGTTTTGATTCATTAAGTGTTTCAAAGTCTTGTTAATTTAATAAGTACCGATGAGGCTGTAATGTAAGACAACAATCAGTAATTTGGAGGGGGGAAATAATAAAGTAGTCATTACACAGCAGAATGTTTAATCAAAGAATGTGGAAACTTACAGTTTCACATTAATTTGAAAAGGTTGGAGATTTAAAATTAATATTAGCTCTGACACAGGGAGGCTTTCTCTACAAGCAGATAGGGTTTATATAATTGCTTAGAATTAAAATGCCTGTAAATTTAATGGCTTCACCTCTTTAACTGGATCCTCAGGCTCTATAGGTAGAATAGAAATAGACCTAAACCAGTCATGGTCCTTCAAATCCACTTGGAATTTTGGCAGCAAAGCTCAGGCTTCTGGTGTCCTGTGCTGGAATGGAAAGAGCTCCCAGGAAACTGAGACACACCAAGGAAAACTCAACTAACTTTTGTCTACCATGGAAACATCTCTGTTGCCCAGGGAAGTTTTGGATACCCCTGGATCCCTGGAAGAGCCCAAGGGCAGGTTGGACATTGGGGCTTGGAGCAACCTGGGATGGTGGAAGGTGTCCCTGGCCAGGGCAAGGGGTGGTACAGGGTGGGCTTTAAGGTCCTGTCCAACCCAAACCATTCTGGGATGATTCTGTGATGATGATTTTCATCTGATTTGTTACCTGAGACTCCACTGGCAGTCGACGGAGAGACAGAGTTATTTTTATGCTGTGANGCCCAAGGGCAGGTTGGACATTGCAGCTTGGAGCAACCTGGGATGGTGGAAGGTGTCTCTGGCCAGGGCAAGGGGTGGTACAGCGTGGGCTTTGAGGTCCTGTCCAACCTAAACCATTCTGGGATGATTCTGTGATGATGATTTTCATCTGATTTGTTACCTGAGACTCCACTGGCAGTCGATGGAGAGACAGAGTTATTTTTATGCTGTGACCTCTCTCGCTTCCTTAGGTGTCTGTACCAGGATTCCACTAATCCTTCCCCAGGTCCTTCCCAGGATCCTTCCCCTCATCCTCCCTGTGTCTCTGTGCTCTCCAAGGAGGGAGCATGGACAGCTTGTTTACACATAGCCACGGGCATTTCACACATTCAGTTTTATCCCCAGTCTGTCTCTGCCTGTACCTGTGAGTGCGTGGGATGTGTTGGAGCTGTACCTGTTTGTAGGACGGAGAGGAGAAACCCAGGTGGGCACTGGTGCTGAGCGTCCAGCTCCAAGACAAAGAAAGTCATTGCAAAACTATTTCTGGAACAAGGGCAGCTGGATGAGTTCTTGGAGCTCTTGATGCTCCACCTCTTTCCAGGCAAGCCCTATAATTCTAAGACTTATTATTTTCACATTTCTCCTCGTCCTGACAGGATTCATTCTACCCATGACTCTTCATTTGGTGCGGTTCTGTAGAGGACAGGGTGACGCTCTGCAGCTAAGCAGAGTGGGAATGATGGTCTGACAAGCAGCAGGAGCAGATAAATGTGATTTAATTTGTCCTCTGTCTGGACTCAACTTAGGTAAGCAGGACAAATCTGTCCAGACACAGTTTGTCACTCTTTTAGTGTCTGTCCAGGCTTTCTCCTCTTCAAGGACAGCAGGAGCAGGGAGCAGTCTCCTCTCACAGCCAAGCTGCTGGAAAATCCAGTTGGGATTCAGCTTGGATTCACCATTAGCAGGCTGGAAAGGTGGACTAATTAAATGGAATTTCAGGCCTGTGTGGGCTCAGCTTTGCTTTGCTGCTGCTGCTGGCGTCCTGTGGGACTGCTGGATATGGAAAAGAGCTGACTTTGGGAAAACCAGAGCAGAAACCCTGCCTGGCTTTGCAGGGCTCTGCTTCCAGCATGCAAATCATTGGCTCCGGTCTTTGGGCACAAAGGGATTTTCCCCTCTGCAGAAACTCAGAAAATTCAGTGGGTTTCTGCTCTCCCTGGGAGATCCTCATTGTACTCTGGAAAGAGAAAACCCTGGGCAAAACAAAGTTGGGCTATTTGAAGGAGTCAGTTTTTTTGGAAAGGAAGAGTCTGTGTTTCTGTGGAGTTCAACCACTTTGGAGAGCAACCACCCTCTAAACACTTTTTTTTGCATCTTGGATGCATATTTTGTCCTGAAAACTATTGTCCTGAAAACTATTGTTTAAAGACATGTCGACTTTCTCTTCTCTTATGTTTAGCAGTTCAGTTCTTCCCCTTCCTTGCAGGAGGCTAAAATGAAATGATTTTTTCCTTTACAGACCACTTGAACCATTCTTGTTGTTTTTCATTAATGTCCTTTTGGTAAGGGGAGGGAAAAAACCCAAGAAATATCCAAATTGCAGTTTTATCCCAGTTCAAAAATTTATTCTGAGGGCTGGCAGACATAACAAGAGAAAATTTGTTTACTATATTTTTTTCCCCCTAATTTCTGCCCTTGTACAGCTTCAACTTTCTCCCAGTTTTTGACATTATTTCCTGTGCTCACGGAACACTTTTGCTCTCTATTTTTGACCCAGTTTCCATTGGCTGCACCCTTGGGTTGACAGGTCATGCTTTTAAATGATCCCTGTTCTTCCAAATAATGTCCTCTCTAAGATTTTTTTTAATGATTATTTTTATTATGTGCTTTCATGGCACCAGGAGATGAATAATGACAAAGAGGCAAAGGCACCTAATATTTATAAGATTATTGCAAACTACTGTGTGTCCTCAGGTGGTTTCCTGCTCAGCAAAGAGATTTATTTTGGGGTGAATAGTAGTTTCCAAATATATCTGTATGGAGGGACGGATGATTTGTAAGCTCTACTGATCTTCCCACCAAAAAAAAAAAAANTTCCCCCCAAAAAAAAAAAAAAAAAAAAAAAAAAAAAAAAAAAAAAAAAAAAAAAAAAAGCAAAGGAGATTTTCCGAGGAGAACTGGATGTGTGATTTTTTTACGGCGTTCCCTTGATGTGGGGATGCACTTTGTTCTGCCTGTGATATCCATTAATTCCATGCAACGTGCAGGTAAACTGGAGGGCAGGCAGCCTCCAGTGCTGACCTGCAGCATCACAGCTCCTGCCAGATTCTGGGCCAGTGGAAAGGGAGGGGAAAGGAGGGGGATGAGATGAATTGTAATAAAATTTGTCGCTTTCCTTTTGTCAAAAGTCCCGAGTCCTTCCGTGACAATGGAGTGGGAATGAAAGGGTTGGCTTTGAAGAGGGAACTAGAGGGAGCAAAAAGGTACAAAAGCCTGCAATGACCATGGACACAGGGAAAAACGCTGATGTAGGTGAGGGAAGATGAAACTGATGATTCCTGAAGTGAGTTTGATCAGAAAGCTGGCACAGAGGGAGACCTGGAGGGGCTGGAGCTGGGTTCTGTGTGCGGGCACATGTTGGGCTGTTGGCGTGAGTGTTCAGACACCTGCTGCAGCAGCAAGTTGTTACAAGAGTTATTTTGAGGCTGGAATTGATAATTTAATTTCTTCTGCTGTTCTGTTTTATTTGTGGGGGGAAAAGGAGCGTATCCTGCAAGAGAAACTCTAAGCACAGCGTTTTCTCTGGCCTGAAACTGCATTTTTAGAGCCTTTTCTGTCCAGCTAAATGGTCAGTGCTGGACAGGGAAAGCTCTAGATTTGAGTCAATTTAAAGGATGGGAAGAAAGGTCTTGGAATGCTGCATTGGCCACCTGCAAGCTTGGAGAATTACTTTTATTTTTTCTTTGAACTTTCTTTAAAAATTATGGAAGTTATGATGTGGACAGAAAAGATGAGAATAGGTTAAAAAAATGTTACAGCGGTGCAAAACACTTAGGGAAGAGTGTTTCACCTGTCTCCATTAATTCACAGTGCTAACCCATTAGTACAAATAAATGATGGTGTGCATGGGAAGGTGTTTTCAGCAGCAGATGTCAGATTATACCACAGCATGAAGACAAAACCCCAACTTTCCTGGTGGTTTTGGGGAGCTCTGGTGCCCAACCCAGAGCCTGCTTCAACCTCAGCTCTTTGGCTGCCCTGTGGGATGAGGGGGGAGCACTGTCCTCACTCTAACACTATTTCAGGGTGAAATCTTGTTCTGTTTGTGTCCCTGACTGGTTTTTGCCATCATCATAAAGGTCCAGTTTCAGGGAGGGATGGGCAGTGATGAAGTTGCCAAGACCTGCGTCTTACACCTGTAGAAATCACTTCAGAAAGGAG
>VYZR01124423.1:0-22274 GCA_013400675.1 Oxylabes madagascariensis
GTAAGCAAGTTAATCAGAGACATATTTCAAACTCCAGCTTTTAAACTGCAAACTCCTTTGCTTGTGCTTAAAAACTCCTTCATTGTGGTGCCCCCCTTGTATCGCTGTTTGGGTACCCAGGCCATGTGAAGGGCAAGCAGACCTTATGCTCCAGTGATCAGATGAAGGTCAATCCCCACGATGTTTCATCTTGTGTAATTGAGTAGATACACGGAGGAGGTGAAATATTGCACTCTTTTGAAGCCTGAGCAATCAGCTTGTGCCAAATTCAGGATTAATGGACCATGAAGTGCATTTTGCCCTGAAAAATCCCACCATTCTTTTGCAGGAGGAGCACTTCTCTGCCAGAGAAGTTCTTCTGCCGGAAAGTTTCTAGAGAAAAAAAAACAGCAAAGTGTCTGGGTTCCCTCTGTTATTGCTAGAGGTGCATTCTCTGCACGGGAATTGAGGGGCTCCAGGGAAAATTGATCATATTCTTGCCTTTATCTTGCTGCAGAAGGATTTCAGGTTTTACGGCTGTCAAACTCGCAGTTTCCTGAGCAGGTTAATCACCGAGCCAGGGTTTGTTTGTCCAGGGAACTGGAGCTTCCCGAGGTTGGCAGTGGGTGTGATTCTGACAGCATCTCTGTAGATGGTGCTGCAAGGCAGGGAGATGGGAACAAGAACTGCCTGTGCCGCTTTTAAAATTCAGTCCCTTGGTTTCTCAACCAGCTCTTGGTATTCCAGCTTCCTTACAAGAAAAGGAGACATAGTTGCCCATAATGCCTTCATTTTGATGAGCTATAATCTGAATGCACCCATTGGAAACATAAACAGAGGGGAACTGTTATTTTCTCTGGGTTCAAACAGCTGACATTCTGTAACTCCGCCTGGAAAACTGCTGTTGAACAAACTGGCTTTTCATATTGATCTAACTGTACCAGCATTTTAACAGCAGAATGTGGAATCTAGGGAATTCCAGAAAAATGTCTGAAAAAGAATAATAATTTGATCATTCAGAGACACTAAATAATGGATGTTTAAATAATAAAGAGAAAGAAATTCATGTCTCTAAAGGGGCTCTGTCCTTTTTTGCTCAACGTCAGGTGTTGCCTTGAGTTCAGCTGCTCTTCTGCACACTGAAAATGGTAGAATGGATCCTGCAAATGTGCCTGTACTCCTCCCCTGCTACTGAAATGCAATCAATCCAGGTGGAATCAGGTCTTACTTTAAGCTGGGTAGGCAGTGAAGACTGATGTGTCTGCTTGGAGGGATGGGAGGAATTTTTTAATCAAAATTCAGCTGCATGAATTTGGTGTTTACAGGCAGACATACTTCACATACATAATTACACAGGCAACCTTGTTCAAAGGCAGATGTGAGAGGCACAGCCCGAGTTTGTACCCCAGTCTCGTGACAGACTAATAATGCCTGTGGTACTTAAACAATGGAACAACTCTGTCATCTAATATTGTGCAAAATTCCTTCCCTCAGCTGGGCACTATATTAAATCTTCTGTGTCACCACGGTGTAGGTCACCTCTGCAGCAAAGATAAAAGGTTGCTCATTGTAGACATTTATATCTCTGCTTACCCTAATTCTCTCTCCAGTAGTCACATGAGGATATTCTGGTTTTAAATTGAGCTATCAAATATAAAAATGTGTTAGTAGTCTCTTCCTTGTAAGGTATATATAATTTTAGATCCAGGTGGGACTCCTAGCATCATGGATGTGGTTCTTAGCTGAGCAGAAGTTATGGGGCTGGAGGTATGGCAGTAATTAGATGTTGATGTGCAGAGATAGTGTGAATTCAAGATGTTCCATCCCCTAAATGTTTGCTACTGACCATAGTGATGATGTTACCCTGCAATTTATCTACCACAGTTCCCTCTGTGAGTGCTTCCCTCGTGCTTCAGTGCAAGTCAGTCCATTCAGTTGCTGAAGAGCAGCTTTCCCTGAGAGGTCAAACCACCACAGACAACAGAGCAGACATTCAAGGGTCAAACAGTCCCGTGTCTGCTGGGAGAGAGAAGAGAAATGTGTTGTTTGCATCCTGGGGCAGACTCCCACAGTACCTCAAGGACATCCAAACATGAACAAAATGTAGTCAAAATAAGTAGACAAGAGAAGTATTATTATTCCCCTTTTAGAGATGAGGCGCCAAGGCATGAGGAGATTCAGTGAGCAGTTCTCCTGCAGATATGTGTAACGTAAGAGCTGGCAATAAAACACAGGATTCATCGTTACTGCCATTTTACAGATGGAAAAACTAAGTCACAGAACAACAGTGGCTTGCTCAAGGTCGTACCAGGTATTTATAGCAAACTCAGAACCTGAATCTGGAGCTGCTGAATCCTGGTCAGCGTTTTCCTAAGGGAATCATGGATAAAGAGATTAATGTCAATAATTTTCCTCAAAGCAGCAGAATTTCAGTAAGAGAAGAAAGACTGTTCCAGAAAAATATGTCTCTTCTTGTGTTAGAAAAAAAGCTTAGACTCCAGTATCCCCAGCAACTCATACCTGTGTTCTTGTTATCCTAATTAGTGGCAATGTTCCACTTCCAGGTTTTATCTCTTTAAATTAGGTGGGGTTTTTTTTTTCAACTAACAAAATTAGAGGAGGCAATTCAGAAAGATATATTACAGTAGATCATGGTTTGACATTCATTCCAGCAATAACAATTGTTATCAAAGAAAGATCTTTTCCATAAACCTAGGAAACAAGTCAGGCTAATAAAGACATGAATAGGTTTTTGCACATTACAATGTAAAAATAATCAATGAAACAGCGAAAAAAATCTAGTCAGAAAGTCTGCCTAATGAGTGTTATCTTGCACAGAAGTAGTCTGGTTCTGCTTTATAATGATAGCATTTAGCCATAAATCATTCTGAAACGAGGGAATTTCAATGCCAGTTGGGAGCAGCAGAGGGCATGTAAGAGTGGGGTCCTACTTAACAAATCTTCACTTTTTTTTGGCCTAGATCTTCCTGTAGGGTGAGGAACTGTAAATACTGATTTTCTTAATGAACTGGTGCCAAGTTATTACCAAGTGGGTGTCCTGTGGTGAAGAAATCTTAGATTTCCAGGCTGGTTTTCTGTCACTTAGAACCGCTGCCTGCAGCTGATGTGTTATGCCAAGATACTGCTGTACGTGGTGCTTATTGCTATTCTCAGAGGTGCTTGGAAATAGGAAATGATAGAACCTGAGATAAGTACAGAGATGATGTAAGAGATGATGTGCAAGGAAGGAAGCTGGACCAAGCAAAAGAAGTTTATGAGACCAAGGGGAGCAAAGCAGGGAGGAGGCAAGAGTGCTGCTGAGAATGGCCATGGGGAGATGATGAAATCCCCTTTCTGCCATAAATAGCATCACAGTAGGGAAAAAGACCAAAAGGCCCAGAGCAGACCATACATCTGAAATCAAAACAGAGGCATTGCAAGGAACATCAGAACAGCAGCTCCAAGGAGTGAACTGGTTTTATTTCTTTCTCTTTTCTTCCTGTTGCCCAGATAAAAGAATTACAGTGTCTCCACCATCTGAGAACTTCCACTCCCCAGAGCCTCATAGGAACACATCCTATTGTCTCCAGTTTGAAGAAACTAAGGCAAGGGATTATGACGCTGATTTGACAAAGTCCTGGTTTCAGATGGAAGAAGGTTATTTATTTTTCTGCCTAGCAGCTGGTACAGTGCTGTGTTTTGGATTTGGGATGACAATGATGTTGATGCTGTAGTTGTTGCTGAGTAGTGGCCAAGGACTTTTCATCCTCTCATGCTGCCCTGCCAGCAAGGAGGCTGGAGGGGGGCACAAGAAACTGGGAGGGGACACAGCCAAGAAAGCTGATCCCACAAACCAAAGACATATTCCAGACCATGTGGCAGCATGCTGGACAAAAAAAATGGGGAGAGTTAACCAGGGGGTGATGAGTGCTGCTTGGGGACTGACTGGACATTTGACAGTGTGGGATAAGCAATTGCTTTGTGCATCACTTGTTTTGTGTATTCTTTTATCATTATTATTTTCCCTTCCTTTTCTGTCCTAGTAAACTGTCTTTGTCTTAACCCATGGGTTTTGCCTTTTTTCCAATCATCTTCCCCATCCCACCACGGGGGATTGAGTGAGGGTTGGGTGCTGTTTTGCTGCCTGCTGGGTTTAAATACAATTGGTTTTTCTGCAAGCTGCCCTTGTTTCATCCCTCTGGAGTCATGGATGCCTGATCTTGGATGACTCACACAGCCCAGACTCCTCTAGTTCACCTCCCACTGATGTCCCCGTGCCTGGCTTTAGGCCAGGACCCCTCAGCTGTTGTCTGTGGGCTCCAGCTGCTCTGCAGTGACAGTGAATACCTCCCTCAATGACCCGTGCCCTGAACTCCCCAGAGATCCCCATTGCTGGGAGAGGATCAGGATGTGAATGATGTCAGGATGTGAGAGATGTCAGCGGTGGGCAGAGCGGGCAGAGGGTTATTTTGACCTCACACCTCCTTGCTGCTGTGTGTAGGCTGTTCTGGGAGGTTCTGTGCTCTCCAGAGTGTCTGGCCCCATCTCTGTGCTGTGCTGCCCTTGTTGTATCCCTGCTGGGAAAGGTAGTCCAGGGCCTGTTGGCTGTGCTTTTTAGGGGTGGCAACATCCTCCCATGCTTGGAGTACATCCACCATTGACCACAGAGGGCTCAGGGTTCTTGAAACCCTGAGCTGAGTTGCAGGAAAAAGCCAGAGACCCGTGGCTGAATTGTTGCACCCAAGGGAGGGCTGGATCCAGTCTGTGCCAGTTACTCTGACACAGCCACCTCATTTTCCTTGCATGGGAATGTTCACCCTGGCTTCTCTCCACTATGTCCCTCTTAAAATCCATAGAAGAGGCTGTCAGAATCACTCAGCAGCAGGAAACGCTGGGCACAAGGACCGTGGAATCTGGGATCTGCCTGAATCTGCTATTCTTGGTGCTTCAGAGTCCCAACTCCCAGCAGTGGCTTTCCCCACCATTGGGAACAAGAGCATGTGAGAGCCCAGGAGCTGTTCCATAGCAGGGGCCAAGGAAAAGGTCCCAGTGGTGCCCTGCCCTCCCTGCAGCAGAGCTGTGGAAGGTGTTGGGCTGGGAGAAGTTAGCGAGACATAATTTGGCTCCGCGTGTTTTCTTGAGGTATTCTGTCTAAGTAGGCTCAGCAGCTTTGCCTATCCCCATCTCAGTTTCCTGACCAAAGATGAGGTGCGAGGAACTGAACCACATTCCCTGGGAAGAGCTGATAGAGCCTCCCCCGCTTCTCCCCCTCCCCTGGTGCTTCAAACCAAAACAGCTGGAAACTTCTTGTGGCTGGAGATGTGCTGAGTGGCCTGGCTGGAGTTCAGGGAGAGGTAAAGCAATCCCACCCACCAGTAGCGAGGGCTCTGTGCCACCACCAGCCCTTGCGTGCCCTAAATCCTGCCTTCCTGGTAATTGCTATCTCCATAAATACCAGCCGCCCGGCAAGAGAAGGGACTCGCATCACTGGGCCGGGTTTTATCGTGTGAAATATGAGGTGTGACAACACACTGGCATGAGGCGAAGCAGTTGTGTGCTGATGTGGTGACACACTTGAGGCAAAACTGGAAAATTTGATCCCTTCCTGCCCGCGGTCTCCCAGGCGCTGTGGTGAGGCCCGGTTGGCTTTGCTCGGGACGTCGAGGGAAAATGGGACCCGCGGCCAGCACCAGCTGCAGTTCACGAACTCGGATGTGTCAGACTGGCAAGGGCCCGCCAGCCCGATGGGTTTGCTGGGCTTGGGTCCTGCCACAGCTGGGTTATCCAGGCTGAGCACAGCCCAGCCAGGTCTGTCCCTGCCGGAGCTCAGGGGAGGTGAAGAATGTTGAGCTGGTTTTGGCACTGTTCTATCAGAGACGGCTTGGGCCAGTTGTTAGTCTGGCTCCAGATCCAGCTCAAAAGGTCTCTCTGCTGCACCAGTTACCCTGTTCTCCTCCCTGTGGGACCAGGCTTTATTTCTCTTGAATTGAAAACAACAGAGCTGCTGAAGAACAACAGAGCAACAGTTGTGTTTGATTCTCCTGAGCATGCAGTCTGAGAGTGACAGGGACCCGTGAACTCATTTCTGTGCCCCCTGCATTTTTTTCTTCACCTTTCTTTCCCTCATTTCTGTTTCTGGATAACTTTTCTCCCATTTTCCATACAGCATGATGGCATCTGTGTTATAGAGATCAAACCCCTGCCCTCTCCTGCAGCACAGTTGTTAGTCTCCTTCTGTTTTCATGGCCCAGGGATAGAATGATGCTGTCCATTAATGATCATGAAACCATATTGCTGTGGTCAGTGCAGCTGTAGAGCCAGAACTGCATATCTAATCTTCACGTGGTCTGACAGCAGAGCAAACACAGGGAGGGGACAACAGGCACAAAATACTGGGGGGTGAGAGGAGGAATCTCCTCAGTGAGATGCCTCCTGTAGCTCCAAGCAGTCCTGCAGATACCCACCCATCTGCCTCCAAGGGCCACTCCTGAGAGTGTTCAGGCAATTATTTTGGGGTTCCCATGTGGATTTTGTAAAACCAGTGTCAAACCCAGCCCAACATAGCCACACAAGGGATGCTAATTTCTGTCAGTTCTAGCACAGCACTTATGAGGGAAATGAGGACCAGCAGCGCTCCCTTGGGTGAATGTGTACATACACACTCATCCAGAAGGGTTTCTGGCTTTTTATGTAATACAAGTGTCTTCAAACAGATATGTTTGCTCAGAAGAGCAAAGGATTAATGAATAATGTGCAATTAAAGCCTGTACAGGAGGTAGCAAGTAAGAACAGCTCCAGCTTTGCTCCCTTCCCAGGATTTGTTTCATGTGCACGTTGAGGAGTTGCTTGTTTAAACTAATACCTCTCTTTCTGTTCTTTGGGACAGATTTCTGATGTTGGCTGCAGAGAGGTGCAAACCCCAGGAAGTTTGGAGCCTGTTTTTCCAGGTCAGGTTATTGCCCAAATGGTGAGCACATGGATGTGGACTTTGTTTCTATTTTCTGTTGGGAAAACCTGGGCACAGGGTTTTCCACGCACAGTGCAATGGTGAAGCAAACCTTTGGCTGAGAGTGACACAAACAACACTCGAGTCTGAGCCCTCACCAGCAGATCAAGACCTCCATATCACTAGAAAAATGTGCTGAAGTATTCACTGCACATACTGTTCTCCCTCAAAGGAGCAGAAGTGTGCACATCATTAAAAGGAAATATTTTATGCTGATCATTCCCACATGCCTGCTCTGTATCTATCTGGGTTCTTAAGCAGCACCCATTCTGCACATAATGTCATGCATTTACATCTTACAAAGAAGATCAGACCTCCTCAGGCTAAGGAATTGTGTTCTGGGTCCTGATAAAACCATTTTATGGAGATGAATAACTTGTGTGGTTTCATGCTTCCTTTCCCTGAAATGTCATTAGATGAACACCAAGTGCTTTTGTATTTATTTGAGGGAATTTCCTTTTAGACTCTGCAGGCAGAGAAAAAAATGGGCATGGGAAGGGAGCTTGGACTGAATTATGCCTCTGAGTGGCAGTGCCTCAGCGAGAGCCCAGGAGCTCGGCTTGCTGCCTCGTTTATATCCATCAGAGGTGCCATGAACTGCAGACTGGGATAAGTTACCTCATCTGAAGGACTGAAATACCACATCAAAGCACCACGTGGATCAAAGGTGAAAGCAACAGGCATTCCCGTCTGGCTCATCTTTCAGACCTTTCTCTCTCTTTAGTTTCCACTTTGAATCTGATAATGCAGCCTGAACGCAGCCTTTCATGCGCCTCCATTCCTCAGGGCACAGGTGGCATGGAGCGTGTATTTCCTTGTCAGCAGGCTCCATGGGGCTTGGGGTTTCCAGGGCTAAGCTCTCAGGCATCACTGATGGAAAAGATCTATCATTTTGAACAAGGCAGAGTAAGACTGATGGAGTCAGAGCAGCAGGGCAGAGCTCTCCTGCCCCAGGTACGCAGTGGCGGGCAGATCTACAGAGAGCAGCTCGACAGTGAAGCACCAAAACTCATCTGCAGCACGTGCCCTCCCAGGAAATCAACCCCATCATTCAAGACTTTATATGAAGAGACACTAAAGCATCCTTGAGCCTTGGAGAGGACACTCTCAAACACACAGGGTAAAACTGAGAAAGCCACGTCCACTCACACGCAGGTCCCAGTGGCACTTGGAAGCACCATGAAAATTTTTATGCTAAATGAAGTTAAAGTAGAAGTAAATGGCTTCAGAAACTCAGAAAGGAGCCTTTCACCCCACTGCTGTGTGATTTCTGTCACAGGAGGCAGATGAAGCTGTGTTGCTCAGTCTCTATGAAATCTGGATGTTAACTCTTCCATACTGTAGGTTTATCCTGCAGTGTTTCTTGTCAGAGGGAATCAGAGTCATCACAGCATGAAAGAAAGGCCTCATGACCTGAAAAAAAATCCTGATTCTGACATTTTCCATCATTCAGACCCCTTCACTCATGTTGCCAAACTTTTATTGAGTCTCTAGTGGCTGTCTCTGGGTGGAAGCTTCTCTTTGATGGATGTTCTCAGTTGTGTATTCCTGCTGCAGTTTGGTGTCAGAATCAATAGATGTGCTTAAGTGGGATTTGTGGAGATGCCTGCTGGATTCAGGGCTTGGTGCTACTGTGTAGGGCCTTAGCAAGTAGCTTTTGAATTCTAGACCCTCCTATATCTGTGGGTTCATGTAAAATGAAATACCACATTATGTTAAAGCTGAGCTGGATTCCTACATGTCAGGGTTGATCCCCAAGGTTTATAAAGCTGTTCAGACTGGCAGCAAGATGAACAAGGCAATTGTATGGTTCTTTCCCCTGCTCCAATCTGCAAAAGGAAAACATTGTGACTCACCAACCAGAGAAGTTGTACTTTCTTCAGCAGGAAGCTTTGCAGATTCTCTGCTCCCAGATCTCGTTACACTCTTCCATCCCACCACTCTGGAAAAACTCCCACGGAAAGACAGGCAGATATTTTAATCAAGAAAAGGCCCTTATTTCCATTAGCAACAGCTGTTTTCCTTTTAATTCAATTCTCCATTCTGCAGTCTGTTTATGAAAGCTGCCATTAATTACGTTTTTCATCAGTCAATGTTCAGAGATGGCTAATGGCCCAGCACACCTAATTAGTCCTTCATGTATGATAATGTTTCATCAAGTCTATAGTTAGTGTGCAGGGCAGATATCCGCTGTGCAGCGGGGCTGGGAGCGGGGCTGCCCAGACTCTCCCGGGCTGGGACAGATCCAGTTACAGCCGCGTTCCTGCTGCTGCCAGCGTGGGGAGCTGGGGCTGTGATAACAGCCACTGCCAGCAGTGGCTTCCAATGTCACTCCGAGCATGCCAGCATCAGGGTGAAGAATTCAAGCTGCCTTTGGAAGCTCTTTGAAGACACGGAGTGCAGAGACTGGCATTACAGCTACCTTTGGGGTTTTTTCTAATGATGCACTCCATAAGTGTTAGTGATGGCTAAATTCACTGTGTTAGAGTGCCTTCCTTTAGCTTCTTCCAGGCAGAAGCCTTCTGGTCATCCATGCCCAGGTATTCCCAGTTGATCCATCTGTCTCAAGCCACAAAGCTGGCTGCTTGTGATGCAGAGTGTTGTGTTCTTTAATGTCACTGTGGAGACTCTGGCATGACTTAAACTTACTTCCTCAGCGATGCATCTGGGTTTCGGCAGGTCTTTGGTTAGGTATAGCCAAAGGTTTGACACAACTGTCCAGAAACTATGGGCATGAAAACAACTCATCTTTGTTCAACAAGATGCAGGAGTTGGTTGAATGAATTCTTCACACAACGCTGGAGCTGGAGTCTGAACGTCACATTCTGCTGGAACTTTGCCTTTATTTTGAAGGTGTTTGCAGCTGCAAAGAACAGCAGTAGTCATTGGCAGGTAGCCTCAGGTAAGAAACATTTCAAATCCTTCGGTACAGAGATAGTTTTGAAAAATATCCCCACCTGTCACAATTGTGTATTGCAATCCCATCAGCGTGTGTGCAGAGCTGTCTCTGTTCCCTCGCCCAGGCTGTCACCTGCAGAGTTCAGAGCATTGTGGAAAATTGCACGAGCTGAGTAGGGACATGTTTTGTTTATCTTGGTAGGGAAGTGGCAAACGACCAGAGCAGGATTTGCAGTCATGTATTGCATAAGGCAGTCACTCACCTTCAGCCCTTTCTGTGCCTGAGGCGGTGCAGACCCACCATCCCTCTTTGCTCTCTTCATTTGCCTTTGCTGTGAGCCGCACGGGAGGCTGCAGGAAAGTCAAACTGATGCAGCAGCATTTGCTGTATATAATAATAACAGTGTTCAGCAGTGAGACCACCTCGCTGTGTCTGAGTAATGAGAGATGCTCTAATATTCTACCTGCTGCAGGTACCCTCTGTCCTGTTAAATCACATCAGGCTTATGGCAGAGGTTCTCTGGTGAGTATTCAACTAGCCAATTTCTGACTGTGTGACCTCACTAAATTAAAGCCTTTTGACTGTTGGAGGAATGAATCTGCCACGCTGCTAAACAGACAGAAGCTTTTTCACAAGACATCTGCTTCCAAAGCAAATGAAATCTGCTTTGATTTTCATGGCCTGTCGAGGGATGAGAGCAGCACTGCAAGGATTGGCTCAGAAACAGTTTAAAGGAGGGTACAAGAGCAGCCAAGGTGCTGGCATTTGAGAGGAGAAAGAGAAAATGCAAGTGACCTGTTAAAGAATATGTCCTGCTCACAAAGCCTCCAGGTCTGATGCTGCAAAGGGGTATAATTGCAGACGAAATACATTTAGACACAGAATAACTCTGCATTTAATATTACTCTGACCTAACAGGATTTTTTGGCAGGGCAAGGAAGGCAAGTGTCCCACTGCTGTTCATTGTTTGGTCACCTCTTTGCTGGCTGTTTGATCACCTCAACTCTGAGCTCTCCTCTGAAATGTCTCAGCTGGAAAGCGCTGGATTTATGGAGCTCTTGCAATGGTGATATAAGAAATGTTCTAGCAGGGTGTTGTGGTCCTGCTGTCAAGTTCTTCACTGGAATCCCAGAGTAATTCCAGTGCAGCTGATGGGTTACTGTCGTGTAAGTGAAGGCAGCATTCTTCTCTTGGACATCACCTTTTGGCCTCTTCTGTTGGCAAATGAACCTGATGTAATATTGCAAAAACACATCCTTTGAGTGAAAGTGATAAGAAAGACAAATGTTTGACTTTAGCCAGGGAATTTAAAACTCTGAGTCCTTTGAAGATTGCTGAGTTCTGTGCTATGTTAGTCGTCCATATCTATCTGAGAAAACACTCATTTCATCACAACTGGTGACATAAATTCAGACTTGTGAGCAAATGGCTAGGTTGAGTTAAATCACCTCTCTATCTGCTAATGGCATTTTTGCTTTTGCTTCACGATGAAGGTTATCTCCCTGTTTGGAAATTATAACCTACAACTGTTAGACAGCATTATCTGCAGACTTGGGTGAGATAATTTGTATGAAAAATCCAGGGAATCTGGAGCTTATTGGCTTCCATTCACATGAAAATGAAACTCTTCAGGTCTCCGACTGCCCTCACATATTCCCGCTGCTATACAGCGGGGAAGGAATAGCAGCGGGCAGATGATGGATAGCAATGCTGCAGCCCAAGCTAAGGTTAGCAGTGACATCACTGATAGAAAGGGAAGCAGCTTGAGCTGTTTATAAAACTCCAGTTGGGAAGTTTGCCCCAGACTGCATTAGCCTCTGTTCGCTGCCTACCCTGCTTTTCCCCACTCAAATTCCAAGCTCCTTCAAGGGAAACAAACATCTGCAGAGACACAACGTTAATTGTTCTACTTAGGGCTGCTGTTTACATTTTTGGTGCAAGCAAGTCAAAGCATGTCAAGGCTATCCTGATGGCTAAAACAAGCCAGAAATCTTGTTCCGGCTGAAATAACACGGGGCTGGATTCTGATCTCACCTACCAAACCTTTTGGGATTGGCCATGGAGGGTGGAAATCAGAACCTGTACAAATCAGAGGGTGCAAAAAAAAGTAGCAGAGAGGCTGGTAAGCGGGGGAATGTGCTGCAGCCATCAGGGAAACATCACAAGGTTAATGCAGTTTTCCATTATCTGAAAACAGGGGGATAAGTCTGCATTTGTAAGCTTAAAATTGCCAGCTTCCCCAGGTTCTGCTCCCATCACAGTCAGGCCTAATGGCTCCTTATCAGGAATGATGAATCGCTCTTGAGCCTACACTTTGGTCCCTAATTTCCACTTTCCTTGCATCTGCCTAAAGTCCTTTTTAATTTTAACACGTACAGCAGCCTCTGAGCCAAGCGTGGCCCTGGTGCTCACAGTTATCCTGGTAATTACCGCACTCACCAGGTCCCTTTAGGATGCAATTTCAATGGGGTGTGACTTTCACAATATTTTTTTTCTTGTTGTTGCTCGAGCCACTCCAGGAAGGAACTGTTAAACACGAGTCTCAGCAGGATCCATCATGACTGAGGACAGAACAGAATGTAATGAAACAGGGTGAATACGTGTCTCACTGAGCAGGATATGTTCTCTTATTTATATGGTTGATAAAGCTTTGGCTCAGGTTCAAAAAGGTGTTCAGTTTTCATCCCTCTGTCTTCCTTCCTCCACTCCCCTAAATATTAATGCTGCACTCATACCTCCCATATTCCTGGCTACTTTAATTGTTTAGAGGCTTGTTTAATAAAGGCTTTGACCTTTTGCCTGTGCAGTACAACAACAGTCTCTTTTACATTATTTACATGCTGGGAGAGCAGGGGCAGCTCTGTGAGAATGTAATGTGGCAAAGAAAAGGCAGCAGGATTGTGAAGTGCCCGGTGACAGTAGGACGAAGGTTTTGTAGGGTCGGGGTGTGCCTGTTGAACCCTGAGCTTCTCAAGGAGCACATTTAACAGCTGGGTTCCCAGGTCAGGAGGAGATGAGAGGGCATCCAGGGTTTCTCTATCCACATGGACATCTATGCCAGGAGCCCTGGAAGGATGTGTGGCTCCTGCAATGCTGACTGTTTCTTCCTGGCACCAATTGCTCCCTTCACAGGATCCCATGTCTCGAGACACATTTCACAAAAATCGCAGCAGCTGGGAGTAAATCAATCACACTGCTCTGCTTTGATCCTGTGCTCTGCTGTTTCTGTATCAGCCAACATACAGATCATGAAATTCTCCTTTATCACCTTTTTGGCTATGTTTGCAGTGCAAAATTATAGTTCTTGAATTAGGGCCTGTGTTTATGAAAAAAGGATGATTGATATTTATGTGAGCATGTATTCATCCAATATTTTTAATTCTATGGCAATTAATTAAATCAGGGCAGTGACAAATAAGAGCATAGACATGCAGTTAGGTGCTGTTGCACAGGCACATGAAGAAAATAAAGACATTTTTCTGATGCAATGTGATTTGGATCAGGCCCTTAAGGAGGAATAGACTTTCTTCTCCAAATAATTATTCATTTGATTGCTATCAGAACAGGAATTTACTACAGTGTGTCTGGCCAGCTTGTCCTCTCCATCTGAAGTGGCTTGGGTTCCCGTCCTCCCAGAAAAGACTGTATGTACACACTAGCAAAAAGCTGTGAATGAAAAACTGTTACAACATCATTAATAGTCGGTAGCTGGGAAGGAGTTTGTAAGTGATGCAATATGATGTTTATTTTCCCTCAGAGTTAAGCACTTTTAGGGACATCCCCCATCTGCAGGGAGATGTGCTGGCCGGTGATCTGACCCTGCTTCTGCAAGGGACCAGACAGCGCGGAGAGTTTGTGAGCAGTTTATGCTCCTGGTCCTACAGCTCAGCAGGGACTCGGATTATTTTGCTTTCCCTCGTCTCACACCACCCGGGGGCTGATCCGTCCCAGGAGCGGAGGGAGGAGGGCAGGGATGCTGCCGGGGCTGGGGCAGATGTGGGTGAGCTGGGGAGCGGGAGCGCAGGGGCCCCGCGGAGGGACGGAGCTGCGGCTGCCAGGGAGGCGCTGGCGCAGCCCCGGCAGCTCCGCGCTCCGCGTCCCTGCCCGCCCCGAGCAGCCCCGGAGCGCCGGCTGTGCCCACAAAGTATTCAGCAAAATAAAAGGAAACCATGCTTACGTTTGGGTTTTCGTGGCTGGCTTTTTTTTTTATGGCTGGCTTTTTTACATCTCTCTTTCTTTTTCTTGGTCATGAAAGCAGTCGGGCTGCTCGGCAATCCAGATCTGAATTCCTTAACGTGGGAGGCATTTAGTGCAGTCTACCAGCCTAAGACCAAGTCAAGCATCATGCACCAGTGATCTTCGTTTTCCAGGCTGGTAATTCTGGCTTTACTGGAATGAAGGACAAAGACACTGAATAAGTAAAAGAAATAAGGGGGAAAAAATCCATATGGAATGGACACATTGGTTGAAACATCCCATTTCCTGAAAAACTGATTTTGAGGTATCTGTCAAAGCAATCCCTGTATTTCTTATGATTATTATATCACATGGCCTTGGCGTGGATTTCGGGTATTTCGGGAGGACCACCCAGAAGTGGGCCAGGTTTGGTTATTGGATTTACTAAACAGAACAAGAAGCGCAGAGCTCCTGCCTCCTGTTCAAAAATAATATCGCAAGGGAAGCAAACCACAGGGAGACCACAGGGAGGTGAAGCCCATTTTCCACTTGCTGAGGGAACTGCCCTTGCTCGCTGCAGAATGCAGTCTCCATATGCTGGGAATGATTCCCAAAAGTACTCCATCCTTGCCGACTCTGCTTCCTGTCAGAAGCTGCATCCACTGGGATGTAGGGCAAGGAAGTGGCTCTGAACAGGATACTCTGGGGTGTTTTCTCTGTGCAGTGAGGTGGAGAGAACAGCCTGTAAGAGAAAACACCAAATGGTGTTGGAGTGGAACAGAGAAAGCCTGTTTCTCCCTGTCAGGGTTTCTCAAGTTATGGATCCTGGACCACCCGATGGCCGGGGAGAGCTTTCTGGACACAGCAGAAAGGGCTGCTCCAGGGCCAGACATGCCTCAGGTCTCACTTGGCTCTTGGTGTCCTGCTCTCTTCCTGCCTCGGCCAGTGGGATGGGGAAGAGGAAGATGATGTGCTGATGGAGAGAAAGGAGAGAATTTGCCCCTCCCTAAGAAGTCATTGAAATAGAACACAGAAAATAGGGGAGGGAAAGGATAGGTGACCTGCAGGGACTGGGAATTTAGGATAGCTATGGAAGCCAGGCTTCTCCTTGTGGTCTGCAGGAAGAAACATTGTCAGAAGGATAAGCAGTGGTGAAGTAAATATGGGAGATTGTTTCAGAAAGAGATAACTCACCATCTGAGGCGTTTGAAAAGAGAGGCATTGGCTGCACATGGAGCTGTGCCTTGTAACCCAAGCACAAAGTACACCAGGATTTCCAAGCAGTAGTGGCTAAGCTGTGGCACGCAGGTGGATGAGCTGTGCTGGTGGAACAAACCCAAAGGGATCTGGAGGAACCAGTGGGATCTGGAGGATCTGCTGACTGTGTGGTGTGTGGGCAAGGTTTCACCACCTGCTCATCTGTGTGGGTCATTACTTGAGGAATCAGCTGAATTAAGTCATGCGTGGACTGATAGAGGTGCAATGCTGCCACAGCTCTGCTGCAGAGTACGGCTCAGGGGCAGGAGCCAAAACTGTGACCAACAGGCCGGAATATGCCAGAATCCGTGGGCACTGACCCCAGTGAATCTTGCCTACACAAAGTCACAACATGTTTTGCAATATCAGCATTGTTAGGTGCTGGTATGGATGGGAAGGAAAGATGCAATGGAGATTTTTACCTCTCTGAGCACTGACTAAATGGCTACTCTCTCCAGCTTCTCAGAAGTTAAAGGGTTAATGAGAAAAGCTCCCTCCCCTGACCTCTCTCCCCTAATGTGATTGTTGCTTTCTCGTCCTCCTAGGCATGATTTTTGTTTGGGAATGAAATGTGCTTACTCACTCATATGCATTAGTTACACAGACACGGTCTTTGGGTACATCATCCATCAGTGCAAATGTCACACTGTGCAAAAGCCCTGTGTCCAGAGTGACAGCTGAGTTAGTGCCTGTGCTCTGGAGCAGCCCCCTTGCCAAGATTCTGCAGCTGGATGGTTTTAAACAGAACTCAGTTATGAAAAGATCCACCAGAAAAAGAATCTGTGGTCACACGTTGCTCTTGGGGAAGCTGCCGGCTCCTGTGGGCCTCGGATCTCCTCATGGGGACACTGAGGTGGCCATGGAAGGGCCACAGAAGGGGCTGTGATCACAAGTGTTCTCAGCTGATCGCTTTTTGACTTCTTCTGCAGAATGACTCATCACCCTCCTTTCTGCTGAATTGATTTGAAAGGTGCTGCTGCTAATTCTGTTGCCAAGCTCAGGGCTGAGGATTAAATGGCACAAAACCTCATCGCTGTCACTTCTCTTGTTGGCTGGAGCCCAGTTTGGAGGAGCAGCCTTTGGTGCACAGCAGTGATGGCACACTTGCTTGGGAAGATTCATTTCTCAGTGTGCTACTTGCTACTTCTGCCTTTATTCTGCTGCACAGGCATCTATTTTTTCTTTTTTTTTACAATGATTTGGATCTTTGATGGCAACAGCTGTGAAAGCCAATGGCACTCATACAAGTCAAACTTCAAGCAACACTCTGCAGAATACACAGCAATCTATTTTAGAGCACCACGTCATTAATTAGGAGAGACAGACTGGGCAGGTTTGGAAAGTATGATCTCTACTGTTCAATTTTTAAATAGGATTTTGAAGTGGCCATTGAGATTCTCTGCAGTTTCTGCACATAGAGGAAAATACAGCTAGAAAAATTAGGTCATATATTGATTAATCTCAGAACGGAAATAAATTATTTATATCAGTTACCAGCTGACTCTGTTTGTGATGGTTCTCCTGGTTATGGTCTTATTAACTTAATGTGGTAATAACAGGAGGAGAGAGAGGGATTGATGGCGTAGGAACCCTGAAAATCTGAAGAGCTGCTAAATTTATCCCCGTAATTTTGTGCTTAGAGCAATCAGGAATTTCAATTTTCATCCATGTAATTTATAAAATGCAGGTATTGTGCATGACAGGAATAATTTCCTTAACTCACGTGGCGAGACATTCACACTTGAGAACCCCAGTGTGTCACCAGACAGTGTCACCAGTGATGGAGCTACAGTTGTATAGGTGACAACATGATGGCCTCCCACATTTAAAGGCTGATGCCTATTTAAAATCTGTGCTTTTATAAATGAAAGGTAGTCCTATAATTATTTAGAAGCTTATTTTTCTTCAATCCTCTTTTTTTCTATTTTTTAGGCAGTGTTCTTTTCCTTCTAAAATTTTTGCTTTTTTTTTTTTCCTTTTCTGCTTACATTTTTTTCACTTGAAACCTTTGGTGGGTGATTTCTAAAGGTAACCAAATGTCAACTTTATCTCTGCTTCAAGTGAAAACGCATTAATACAAAAATCTGCAGATTTCTAATATCTTTTTTAATATTAAAACCCCACCATTTTCCCAAAATTGTATTGGATCCAGCTCCCATTTTGGATTTGGAAATGCTTTCAGTGAAAACCAGCCTGATTTATTTTTAAAGCAGCAATGATGGTTGCAGTAGGGTGTAATTATCTTTAGTTCCAAGATCTTTGATCACAGTGTGTTCACATCTAAATCTGAGTTGGGATCTAGATCTCTCTTTTTTATGCCTCAGGCTATAATTTGTGGGGCTTCTTTGGCAAAAGAATTTCTTTTATGAGATACACACACACACACCAGAGCAGCACCACGTTTGCCCTGGCCGTGTGGGAGTATACAAACTTATAAAAAATGGATTGTGATGCCCTTTAGTGGGAAGGAAGAAGGGAGAAGGGAGAAGTCTCATGTTTCAGCCCTGGGATTTTGATAATGTTGGAAGCAGCATCAGGTGAGCATCAGATATTCAAGGTTTTGACTGCCTTATGGAAATTGGTGTGCTATGGGATTTGATTCTTGTATAAAATAATAATATAGACATAAAACTGGGAATTTAGAGATAGGAGTGGTCTGAGAGCAGTGTTCAGGGCTGACCAGGTGGGATGGATGCCTCATGTATTTGTTTAACCACACTGCAAAACAACCGAGGCTCTACAAGGTCTGACTGGAAAATATGCAGAAATAATTGCAGAAATGGTCCAGTTGTTCAGCCGCTCTTTTGCAAGAAATTTCTGTGTCTGTAGGAGTATCCTCTCCTGTTTAGCTTTAATTTGAGTCTCTAAAATAGACAGCTCATCTTGCCAGACTCCCACAGAGGGAGGCTGGGGCTCCTCCACAGGCTGAGTCAGGAGGACAGAGCAGTCTCTGCCTGTTGGATCCACAGCATGTTATGAACAACCCCCATCCCTTCTGTACAGCCCTTCAAAAATGGAAATAAACCTTTTATCATTTCGACTGGCAAATCCATAAGATTCCCAGTGAAAACTGTTTATTTAAGTGCAACTGGGACTGGGGTTCCTGGTCTCAATAAGAATCCCAGATTTCTCTGAACTATCAGGTACATCTGTACTGCCACANATATCAGAAACACGTGCTAAAGATGTCTTTTGCATTCCTGCTAATTTCTCAGATCCAGCCTTGGGCATATGCTCCTTATCTAATCTTGACTGCTGCATTAAACCAATGCCTGCTATTCTACTTTATCCCTTGTGTCATTGCAGACATAGCTTCTATTTTCTTAGCACTTCACCAAGGTAACATGTAACTGCTTGAAAAATGTTAACATCTGCAAAGCAAAAAAAGAATCAAAGGAAAGGAATTAATCAAAGCCTTGAGATTTATGAGCTAAATCCTTGGACTTTGGGCCAGGTAGTAGGTTTGTTTCTCTGCTGAGGCAGCTTATATGCAGACGCCTGAGCTACTTCTAGTGAGGTAAAAGGAGAGTGGCAAGCCTGATTTGAAACCCCAAAAGCAGGGATTTCTACCAAGGGTAAAGTGGATGGGTCACTTGGTGGGAAGGCAGCAACCTGGTGGCACAGAAGGAAGTGGGAAAACCTCTGAGACCTTCAAGAGCTAAAATTAAAATTGCCTTTTGATGGCATCCACGGTTTAATCATCAAGTCTTTGGTATTTTTAGACAGGATGAGTTGCTGTGCTACGTACAGAAATGTACTTGGGNCAACACTCTGCAGAATACACAGCAATCTATTTTAGAGCACCACGTCATTAATTAGGAGAGACAGACTGGGCAGGTTTGGAAAGTATGATCTCTACTGTTCAATTTTTAAATAGGATTTTGAAGTGGCCATTGAGATTCTCTGCAGTTTCTGCACATAGAGGAAAATACAGCTAGAAAAATTAGGTCATATATTGATTAATCTCAGAACGGAAATAAATTATTTATATCAGTTACCAGCTGACTCTGTTTGTGATGGTTCTCCTGGTTATGGTCTTATTAACTTAATGTGGTAATAACAGGAGGAGAGAGAGGGATTGATGGCGTAGGAACCCTGAAAATCTGAAGAGCTGCTAAATTTATCCCCGTAATTTTGTGCTTAGAGCAATCAGGAATTTCAATTTTCATCCATGTAATTTATAAAATGCAGGTATTGTGCATGACAGGAATAATTTCCTTAACTCACGTGGCGAGACATTCACACTTGAGAACCCCAGTGTGTCACCAGACAGTGTCACCAGTGATGGAGCTACAGTTGTATAGGTGACAACATGATGGCCTCCCACATTTAAAGGCTGATGCCTATTTAAAATCTGTGCTTTTATAAATGAAAGGTAGTCCTATAATTATTTAGAAGCTTATTTTTCTTCAATCCTCTTTTTTTCTATTTTTTAGGCAGTGTTCTTTTCCTTCTAAAATTTTTGCTTTTTTTTTTTTCCTTTTCTGCTTACATTTTTTTCACTTGAAACCTTTGGTGGGTGATTTCTAAAGGTAACCAAATGTCAACTTTATCTCTGCTTCAAGTGAAAACGCATTAATACAAAAATCTGCAGATTTCTAATATCTTTTTTAATATTAAAACCCCACCATTTTCCCAAAATTGTATTGGATCCAGCTCCCATTTTGGATTTGGAAATGCTTTCAGTGAAAACCAGCCTGATTTATTTTTAAAGCAGCAATGATGGTTGCAGTAGGGTGTAATTATCTTTAGTTCCAAGATCTTTGATCACAGTGTGTTCACATCTAAATCTGAGTTGGGATCTAGATCTCTCTTTTTTATGCCTCAGGCTATAATTTGTGGGGCTTCTTTGGCAAAAGAATTTCTTTTATGAGATACACACACACACACCAGAGCAGCACCACGTTTGCCCTGGCCGTGTGGGAGTATACAAACTTATAAAAAATGGATTGTGATGCCCTTTAGTGGGAAGGAAGAAGGGAGAAGGGAGAAGTCTCATGTTTCAGCCCTGGGATTTTGATAATGTTGGAAGCAGCATCAGGTGAGCATCAGATATTCAAGGTTTTGACTGCCTTATGGAAATTGGTGTGCTATGGGATTTGATTCTTGTATAAAATAATAATATAGACATAAAACTGGGAATTTAGAGATAGGAGTGGTCTGAGAGCAGTGTTCAGGGCTGACCAGGTGGGATGGATGCCTCATGTATTTGTTTAACCACACTGCAAAACAACCGAGGCTCTACAAGGTCTGACTGGAAAATATGCAGAAATAATTGCAGAAATGGTCCAGTTGTTCAGCCGCTCTTTTGCAAGAAATTTCTGTGTCTGTAGGAGTATCCTCTCCTGTTTAGCTTTAATTTGAGTCTCTAAAATAGACAGCTCATCTTGCCAGACTCCCACAGAGGGAGGCTGGGGCTCCTCCACAGGCTGAGTCAGGAGGACAGAGCAGTCTCTGCCTGTTGGATCCACAGCATGTTATGAACAACCCCCATCCCTTCTGTACAGCCCTTCAAAAATGGAAATAAACCTTTTATCATTTCGACTGGCAAATCCATAAGATTCCCAGTGAAAACTGTTTATTTAAGTGCAACTGGGACTGGGGTTCCTGGTCTCAATAAGAATCCCAGATTTCTCTGAACTATCAGGTACATCTGTACTGCCACATATCAGCTACAGAGTGTAACATGAAAACCTTTATTTATATGTTCCCAAATGTAATTATAGGACTTCCATATAAAAACACTCTTTTCCAAATAAATAATTTAACCATGGCTAATATGTCTTTTCCTGATCACCATTATTGTGATAATGGATGATGAAAACAACTGTGTTCCTGAATTGCTAAATTTTGGGAAAAAAAAGGAAGCTAGTTTTAGCTGTATGTTCATTTTCATGTTAAATCTGTAAAATCAAGATTGCACAGCCTCAAAGCTTACCATCCTCTACCAGGCAAAATGATTTAATTTCTGCTGAAATCTTAAATCATTGTCTGTTTATAGAAAAATGCCAGATGACAGGAGCAGCGAGAGGTAAATGGGAGGATGCTGGATGCTATCAGTTTTGACTGAGAAGGCACAATAAATCTATTTCTAGCAAGAAGAGAACTGTACTGCTGGTGAAATGCTATTATCCTGCCTCTTCCAATATGTTTTCACCTGATGGATCAGAGAAGAAAATATCAGTATTAGCACACAACAGATTTCCTCTCTGAGTGAAAGTGACTTTATATCAGAAACACGTGCTAAAGATGTCTTTTGCATTCCTGCTAATTTCTCAGATCCAGCCTTGGGCATATGCTNGAAAGAAGTGGGAAAACCTCTGAGACCTTCAAGAGCTAAAATTAAAATTGCCTTTTGATGGCATCCACGGTTTAATCATCAAGTCTTTGGTATTTTTAGACAGGATGAGTTGCTGTGCTACGTACAGAAATGTACTTGGGCACTACTGCATTACTGCAAGATGCTTCACAGTTACTCTGCCATTGACCATTACTGTTACTATAATTATGATTGTTGTTGTTATTATGTACTTTGGAGGAATAACAAGAAATTAAGATTTGGAAGGGAAAGTCAAAGTTCCTGGAAATGTTTCACTATTCACAGGTTACCTGCATAGCTGTGGTTTCACAAGTACTACGGGTGCTTTGACAGTTGTGCTGTTAAATCTGCTGGAGACATACATCCAGACTGGATTCCCATTACTGGGGATGATAGTGGGTGTCTGAAATGGAAATTGTATGTTCTTTTGAAAGTTTCAGTTGTCACTATACGTTACTCTCAGCATTAATATTGCAAACTGCAATCCGACGTAGAAACACAAAGGGATTTACTACTACAGAGCTGGATGTGTTAGTTTCTTGCCCAGTAGTTTCTTGGGGAGTAATTTCTTGGGAATTAGTTCCTTTTCCAGTAGTTTCTTGGGGAGTAGTTTCTTGTCCAGTCGTTTTTTTGCCCAG
>VYZR01124426.1:23819-45783 GCA_013400675.1 Oxylabes madagascariensis
AACTAATAACAATGACAAAAAATATTGTTTTACGTAAAGCAGATAGAGTACCACCACGTAATACCAACATCAAACAAAGCAGCGACCTGACAACAAGAGGCAGAAGTCATTTCACAAACCATTAAATAATTAAAGCTCTGTCCAAAGGATTCTTGTAACCACATGGTTTGACAGGTTTCAGGAAGCAGGACTCGCTATTTCACTGCATATTCAAAAACAAGCTCGCGTGCCTTACAAGGTCTCTGCACTCCAGTGAACCTTGTCCATTATAAATATAGGCTCAAAATATATTCTCACTTTGAGGTAACTTACACAGTTGACTATTTGCAGGGCAAACGAATGCAATCAAACACCAAAGCTTCAAGGAGATTAGAGAGCTGCCAAGGTCTGAGCTATATCAACAGCTTGAAGTCAGCTCATTCAATAAAGCTCTGACAGTATTATGCTGGCAAAACAAACAAACCCATGGTGCTCGCAGTGGCCCTGGATTCCTCTTGCACGGACTCTTTCTANCACTTTTCCTGATTTTGCCTGGAATGGATCTCAGGCCATCACTACCATCTATATTTCAGCCTCCTGAAAGCAAGGATTGTTCTCTAATCAACTCCTGTTTCTCAGTGTCTTAACATGTACTCCAGAAAAGTCATGTCATTATTTTTGCAATATGAAAACACAGCAGCTGGTTCCCCTCTTACTATACAACAGACATTCATTTAGGATCATATAGATGAATGAATATTGGCAAATTTACCATTCTCGCTCATAAACATTTCATATTTGGTTTGTCTCAATGAATTCAAATATTTCTTCTCATTAAGCGTAAATCAGTTGTCCAATTCCTAGCAGTTAACTTCTTAACTGACAATTACCTTCCCTTAGGAGTAGCGTTACTGCTGCTGCTTTGTTTCTTTTTCCTGTAAGTTTCCCTTTTCTATTTAAGCTTTCTAGTCCCTCTAACCAGGAATTTTCTTTTGAAAAAACATACATTCATGTTCCTCCAGAAAGAATGCTTGGTTTTGAAAGGTGCACAACAAGGCATTTGAATTGGTTTCCATCTATTTCTGTTTGCATTTCGTTTCTTTCCAATAATCAAATACTTCACGGCTCTTTGAGTATAGAAATAACAATCCTTCCAAAGCCTTTGTGTATTACTGTATGCGTGTGTGTATACAAACGCACATTCAACATCTCTAAGGTGGGTTAACATTTTATTTGCACATAAACTTACTGGCTTCAAGCTCATGAGACTTGAAATTCACATACACAAGTGGAGGTGCTCTTGCCTAATCTCTTTTAAAAGCTGAGAGTTCATCTCCAGCAGGTTTGCGAGTGGCCGGAAAAATCTGCATTCTACCTCCTCCTATAGACTTCATAGATCTTGTCTCCCTAGTTTTGGTGCTCAAGCACTAAAAGAAATAAACCAGACATTGGAGTGCCTGTGCTCTCAAGTGTTACACAGCACACAAGGATTGATGTACAGCAGTCGGTGGTTAGAAATGCAGCATTTCCAAGCAAACCTGAATTGCCCAGGCTCCATTTTGATTCAGTATCTCTTGGCTTATTATTTCTATTTGCAAAAATCCGCTTGCTAAAGCGCTGAGGATTTATGCATTGATGATGAAGAAACTTTCCAGAGTTATTAGAAGAAAACTGCAGGCAGTGACAGCAAAGTTGGGAGCTGGTGGCGTTTTGACCCTCTAGAACATAAAAGCAATATATTGAACAGCTTGTATTCTCCACAGCCTGTAACAAGTCATTTTACCTACTGTGTGGAGAACGCTTTCATTCTTGGGAGAAGGCAAAATCTCCATTTCTATAGCTCATTAGTAACCAATTTCCATAGTTCATTAGTAAGCAAAAGGAATGCAAACCGACACCTTGAAAAATTGTCCTGTGCTTAGTAATAAACTGCTATTCTTTTCCAGGTTAAGGCAAATATGCACAGTACGTACACTTCAGATTTGCATTTCATGAATTTAACACCAGTGCGGCAGAGCAAAAATAGAATAGCTTTATTCATCCTTGGAAGATAATAGACTAAGTTCTATCCTTCCCTAGAAAACCAACCACTTCCCAATCAGATTTTGGACATTTTAAGCACTTGGGAACTCACAAAATTGAAATTCTTTCCTCTGGAAACTATAGAGCCTAGCAAAACACATAACCTACTTAGTACATCATACTTTTAAAAAAAACTTTCATTAGAGTTCTCTCAGCAAATGCTAGGACAAGTAGATTAAACCTCTGAGCCTTCCTGTGAAAAACTGAAGCACAGGAAAGAGATTTTGGGGTAATAATAGTGCTGGGCATGACTATTATATTATCTCCTATGGACCACACATCCGTAAGAAATTAAAACCAAGACTGAATGTTTTAACAGTTTATAAACTGAAAACGCTGTTTATTAAAATCACCCATGTTTATTTCTTACAAACTTCCCTTCTCCATGCAGCTATTTCAGGGTGTGTGGGGTCACAGAAACCCACGGTGCAATTCTCTGGTATTTCGGCATCAGAGAACACCAAGAATGTCCCCACTCAGTGCAGCCGATGCCTGCACACGCAGAGCAAGCCCCCTGCCAGGGGCTGCAGCAGTGAATCCAGGCACAACCACCCTGCCTTCAGCAGAAATGTGCCTCTTCAGGCTGACGGTAAATTTGATCAAGGCTCTGTATTCAAAGAGCTCCTGATCTCAGCCCATCACCATGCCCACCTAGCAGCCACAGAGTCAGCTGCCCTCCAGTGTAGAAGAGCATATATAAACACATTTGTCCCTTTGTTCTCTGAAAAGTACCCAAGCCAGCAGGATCATCACTGGTAGCAACACACCAGGCAATTCTGTTCCTTTAAGGAAGCAATTCACGGCATTCTGTAGTTTTAAAGCTGCTCATCTGTACCAGCTGAACCAGACAGTCTTTCTCCTACCACTTCCTAGCAGTATTAATTATTATTTTAACATTTAAATAAGAAATACTCATCTCCCCTTCACTTAGAAAAAAATATTTCTGCTTTTAATGCTCCTCTGAATCCATAATCTTGTCTTCAAGAACATTATCTCTTCTATTAGGATGATGTGTGTGTGTATACGCACAAATAGTCATTCAATCATTCATTACAGTTCAGCTGACTGTTCCAGAGGCACTCCAGAACAGCCCAGAAATAGCTGAAATTTTCAGGTAAAGCTGTTTCTTGACACCGTGATACAACATGATCCATTTGATGAAGCGGCCAAAAAAAGGGAGTCATTTACTTCTGTGGCACTGGTTAACGCTGGAAGTCTCACTGAGATCAATTTCAATCTGCCATTTATTACTACTTCAAGAACTCTACACGCCTTCAAGAGAATCTACAGTAAACCCTTGCCCTTTCTATCTCCTTCATACCCGAGATCACAAAACTAATGTGTCACAAGCCTTAAGAAGATACTGCTTTCCTGTTGACTCAGATTGCTTCCAAGCAGCTTTGCACACAAAGCTATCACTGCATTACATCACGGGGACCTTCTCAACCTGCAGGATGAGGCAGCAATAATGCATACAGAACAGCTGGCAAACAGGGCTCATTTCAGCAAGACACTTTGCAGATTCTCTTCAGAGGAAAACCTTCGTCTTCCTCTTAATGGAATGCTATCATAAATGTTGCACGAACGTAATGTTTTATGTGGGTGCTAAGTAAGGAAAAGACAAAAAATACTTGCTACTTCCAGTAAAACAACTGAAACCCTGGGCCATTGAATGAAAGTATTCAAAGCAAACATCTGCACATACATAGATACACTGTAAAAAATACTCCCATTGATCAACCAAAGCATTACTAGGCTACATTTGACAATTCCATCTTATTAATGCCACATCAGCAAAAGATTTCATCACAGAGCTGCAGCAGTGTGAACCTCTACAGAATTGCAGGAGACAGGAGAGAAACCAACCTCACTCAGAACAAACCAGAGACTTCACAGGACTCGGACCCAAGGAAATTTGGATGCACTAATGCATCCATTTCCTTGCCTTTGCAGTGTGTGAAAGGACATTTGAGCTGTACATGCAGCAAGTTGTAAGGGCAACAGATAAGCATTTTGCAAATTAAAAGGGAAACACCAAGCAATACATCTCCTACTTGGCTTCAGAAGAAATTTACTTGTAGTTTTTGAAGAAAAAAAACCAAACAAACCAACAACAAAAAACCAGTAATTTACTTGTTTGGTGAGAAACTTCTCACTTTCACCATTTTGGCTCCAATTCAGTAACACATTAAAGAATTCAAGAGTTAAGTTCACGTTTAAGCATGTTCCTGAGTTAAAGCCAAGAAATAAAAATGGGGTATTGAGTCAATATAAAAAGAACACAGCATTAAACCAAAAGTACTGATGGCTGCAACCTCACAGACCCAGCTGGGCACAGAGTATGAAACTTTACAGTATGAAGTAGGAGTCTCTCCTATATTAGCCAAGAGATCCTGCTCCAAAGTCAACAGCACAATGGTTCTGTCCACATTTACTTGTCTGTGCCTTGAGCACAAAGTCAGAATGTCACAGGCTGGTTTTACCTGCGAGTTCTCATGGCATCCATCAATGCCTGCGACCCTGCTGCTGCCGAAGGGACCCCACAAACCCTGTGTCAGCTACACTGCACAGCTGCTGGCACTGGCCTTTCACAGCACTCACTGCATCAGGGTGAAACCGCAAAGTTAACTTTTAGGGGGCCACCTCCCTCTGGGATTAATTTTGTCAAAGGTGCAAATTGGCGCAAATCTTTCAACCTCACCCATTCTGTGACATCACAGTCCAGGTAGGTTCAGACTCTGCTTCAGAAACGTGAATTACTGTATCATGGGAAGAAATCAGCCTGTTTAGGATCCAATCCTAAATAATGAAAAACAGCAATAAAAAAGAAGTTGCTGTCACTCACAAAGGAAGGAGCTAGGGAGAAGTGCTGTCCCTCAATGCTGTTTATAGTGCTGCAGTACTCCAGGCTCTGGACAGGTCTGCGATGCTGACAGGGGAGCAGTCTCTGCCCCAGACTGTTCACCCAAATGGGATGTCCAACCAACCCAGCCTGCCTGGTTCTAAAACAAACCAGCAGCTTCCAAGTACTGACATTTAAACAAACCAAACCCCACTCACAGCCCCTCTGAGCCACCTGGCTCTTTCTGCCCTAAGCTTCTCAGGATAGCAAAGCCAATTAAAATAAACAGATTTATGATGCTCACAGCCTTTTCTGCATCGGGACCATTCACGGAGTGCTCACCAAAAAAAAAAAAAAAAAATTCCAAAAGTACAAAGGCAGTAAGGCCTGTAGCCAAACCAGCTGAAGTTACATTGCTGGAAATACTTGAGGGATGGTGCTCACAATGGGTGATTTCCTGCAGCTCCAGCTCTCCCCCAGGACAGGGCTCCGAGCATTAAAGCCAAGCTATGTTCAGAAAGCTCCAGCTTTAATCAGTGGCATGATGAAAACAGGGGCAATATTAACTACAGGTAAATCAGAACCCTGTTTTCCCCACATGCTCCTTTCTTGTCTTCTGCAGATCCACAGAATGTTCTGCACTGGAAGGGACCCACACGGAGCAGCAGAGTCCATCACATGGGCACGTACAGATGGGCCTTTGCATCTCAACCACTGGCTGTAATGATTTTAAATGGAAAAAAATTATAAAAAGGGATACATTTATAAAGCCAGAAGCACGTTCTCCCATACTCCATAATTACTTCTATTCATACTTTTAAATTATACAACATTTAACAAGGACTATACTCTGGTTAAAATGGAAGGCAGTTTACAAGTGTGACGTTCACTGGTCTATAAAAAGAAGGAAAAAATAGAAACAAGATGAAAACAAAGCCAAAAATCCATCCACACCATTAAATTATCATTTTCCTGTCACCACCAGTTTATTCTGACCATATGAACACTGGCATGCCATTCTTTTCCTTTCACAGGAGGGAAGACAAAGCTCCAGTGAAATCAGAACAATACAGATGTTATCATAAGGCACATAAAACTGCACCCAGGATATAAACCAAAAATTCTGCAGTCCACTGGCAGCCCCAAATTCAGACTGTAGGCTGGTGGGGATTGTCACACAGGCACAGCTCACAGGAACACAGCAGCTAACCCAACAGCTCCATGCAATGCACAGTAGTTTAATCACGGTTGGACTGGAAATTCTTCAGGGCCAGGTCTGTGCTTATCCAGACACGGTGCAAAGTCTCTCATACATTTTTGTGCTACATAAAGCACTCACTAGGTTGACACTTTAAGTCCATACACTTCTAAGAATTATGTCAAGGTACGTTTTACCTTCATTATTTCTCAGATCTCAAAGAAGCACTATCCCCAACCACTTTTCCCCTCTTAGTAAAATAAATCACAGCATCCCATCCTTCCCCTGCTGAAGTCTGTGGGCACAGGCTTAAGCTCAGATTTTGCATACTTTTAGTTGCCATTAGCTAGTTACTCCCACACAGAGTGAACCTGGACTACTTTCACAGTCACCTGCATAAATGTTTTGTCAAACCACAAAATTGCAGAAAAAAAAATGAATGAATGACCATTACAAATCCATTTGGGCTACATCATTATCATTTCAGACTACAACCAAATCCCATTTTCCCTTTGCAAATTCAATTTCCATCAATAGCCCCATACATCAGTGGCTGCTCCTGTTTGTGGACTCATTTTTTACATTAAAAAAACTGAAAGATTACTGCCAGTGTAAAACAGGCAAACTGCATTTTCAATTCCCAACACATGTGCTTCAGGGGAAAAATGAGAAACACAAGGTAAGGGGAAGAAATGCAAATGACTGCACTGCTATCAGCTGTGTATTACCCTAGTGACATTAACATACCTCATATCTCTGGTTGCACACTTCAGATGGGGAAAAAAAGCCCACTACACTGCCACTCAAGTAAATTCTTTTATCATTTTACTGAATATTAGTTTACTTTTTAGGTTTCTAGGTTTCTGTTATATTTACCCAAAACCAAGCAGGGATATGTCTTTCTACATATGTAGTTTTTATCTAATTTGGCAAATTTTCTCCCATGACCAACAAGAAGGTAGATTTCAGGTGCAATGCTGCTTTGCAAGTGACAAGGCAAAAAATCCCAAATTTACAGAAACACCCCCACATACCGAAAAGGTTAGACAACTGCTTCGCAGAGACAAATCTCTTCCACCTATTCTGTGGAGCGTCACAGAGCAATGAACTCCGCAGGAGTCAAAACTCTAGACTTCTCACAAAAAAAAAAAGTACTCCATCATTATTACAGCTACCAGTACCCAGCACATGAAGTAACTAGCACTGAATGTCAGCATCTGTGCTGCATGGACAATTCAGGCACGTTAGCTGACCGCTTCTGGTAAACACTCATTTCATTTGTGATGTGCTGCAATGCAACAGAACAGCTCTTGAGGGAATTAGAGCAGGCAGGTAGTTCCTGCCAATCATTTCAAGGGTCCATTCTCACACCAATAGACAGAAGATTCAGACACAACGCCAATTAGTGCTAATTGTAGTTTTCTCCAAGTCCCTCTGCAACCAAAGATGACAGAGACTTCATACGTGCTTCTTAACATAAGTGGCAACATTAATTTTGTTCACTTCAAAATCCTTTTTGAACGTAGAACTCTAAGCTTGATAAATAAGTTTACCAAGTTTTCAAATGGCACAAGTACCTCTCCTCTAAGGAATCTACTCAAGTATTTTTCTTTACCTCAGTGTTAGAGGTGAATAGGAAATGGTTTTTCTGTAGGTTTTCGTGCTGCATTTCCCTAAACAGAAGGCTGTAAATCTTCAGAGACCTTGGCAAGAAGAAATGATGAAGTGCCACGCTCTGGTGCTGCACCTGGGGCCAAAGGACCTTCTCCAGCAGTGGGAGCATCCAGGGCTGTCCAGAGCAGGCTGTGTGTGCAACACCCCTGGGACACGGCAGAACAGCTCTGACACACACCTGCGGTTTCTCTGCCTCCAGCAGCTCCACCTCCTTTCCTCCCCTGCCTGTACCCACTGCCCTCTGGAGCTGCAGGAACCCTCTCCCACACACAGAGGATTTCTGATATCAGGAGCTGCTCACTCAGGTTCTCCTTCCCTCCCTGGCAGACAGGGATCTGCTCAGCTCTACCAAGAGCTGCCCACAGCTTCCTGAAGGGCTGTAGGTAATCACAGACTGAGCACAGCAGAGCAGCAAAACCTCGGGGAGTTCAATTCAGGTCAATGCTGTCATATTCATCAATGGGAAACTTTAAAGGCAAAGGTTACTGGGGACAAACACGACCTGAGTTTCTCCAGTGAAGCATCTGTACCATCTGTGAAATCCTCAGTGAAAGATAATTATGGGCTCAAAAAGGACATTTTGGAAATAGTTTTTATGCCTCAGTTTCATACCAATCCTACAAACACCAAAATCAGTCTAACAAGATTCCCCAATGTCCATCCACCCAGAGCCTTTCAAGCCACACATACAGCTTAAGACCAAAACTGTGTTTGCTGCCAACATTTCATGCCTTAATCACTGTATGTTTAAATACACACATCTACAAAACAAATGTCATGTCCACAGACCACAAGCCTTTAAAAAAAAACCAAAATAGAAAAATGTTAACAATTAATTAAACCAGTTCTCATTACCTCAATTTCCATCTGCAATTATAATCATTTCCCATTTAAAATATCTACCACATTTTATTCTTAATTAAAAATTACATCCTTGCAATGAAGTGCAATATGAATTAACAATTCAAATGTTATCTATGCAAATTCGTTAGTCCTTTGATTTTTCCCCCATTTATGCAAAGTCATGTATAGGTTTATTTTTATTAAGCTTGTATAACTTCACTCAACGTCTTCTGCTGTGAACTCTACACATATTTCAATCCAAGGACACAGAAATAAGTTGTAAATTACACAATTTCTTTTCAAGTCTCATACCATTCATTTAAGAATCAATACATATGTGAAGAGGTGTCTTTACTAAATAATTAGGGGAAAAAAAACCCAGTCATTTTAAGATTCAAAGACATGTTAAGTTTCCAATGGTTTTGACAACAGCCATTTCTTCAAGCCCTGCTGTGTAAAGCCATTGGAGAAATTACTGTAAGACAACAAAATCCCATCTCTAAATTAGCTTTGCCTGCACTCAGAGTTCAGTGACTCAACTCCTCAACACGACTCTCTGCCCTCAACTCTCCCACAGGCATCTTTTATCCAATTTGGTTTTATCTCCCTCAGCAGTGTTTTGAACTTTTACCCCAGATTTAAAATTTCTTCCTGCTCCATCAGCCAAGAGCAAACTCAGACTCTCCAAGTGAACAAACCCAACACAAAGCATTAATGCCTTAGAACGTCTTTTGCCTACAGTGAAGTAGCACCAAAATGGTGACTTTTTCAAAGTCTACATGTTTCAGCACCCACTTTGTATGGAGAAAACCCAAGAGTTTAAAACCCATTTAATAAGAGTATCATTGGAATGATACATTCAGAATTACACACACACCTTGCCCAAAGCTGCTCACGCCCCGTTCCAGCAGAGAGCACACACGTGGCTGAAACTGTGCCACGCACACAGTGAAGGGGATTTCTCAGCAAGGATCAGCCAGCTCCAAGAAGATGCCTGTGACTCCGTGCTCTGGCTCCCCTGCCAAGAGAAGGCATTCTGCAGCTGGGAGAAATTAAGGCATCATAGAGCAAGCTCTCTTCAGCTGTGTGGTCGTAAAGCGAGGTTATTCAGAATGGCAATTAGCTGTGTGTGCTCAGTGAGGGGGCCAGCAAAGGTGGCCAGATGCTGCACAGATAAGATCCACACGCAGATTATCATTACGCACCAGAAGATGAATCTTTCAAGGTCCAGAGGGCAGTGCAATGGCTTTAAACAGAGTATATACTTATGAGGCAATTAGATGTGTCAATGTGAGGCACAAGAAAAATGCAGCAGATTGCAGCAAGATCTGCAGTTTACCAAATTACAAGGACAGATCTTGAAGTCAAATTATACAAACACAATTACACAAATTACACTGTAACCTTCAAAGGAAGAGGTCTTCATTGTATTTCAAAAGCCTCATTGTTTTTTATTAATAAATTCTGGCAGGACAAAGTTTGAAGTCATGCATTTATTTCAGTGGTTAGTTTAAAACCCCCTTTATTCAATGATCTTTTTCTGTCATAATCTCCTTATCTAATTAAAACAGAGTGCATTCTCTTGCTATGAGTGTAATTTTCATTTAAGTTGTTATAACTTGTGCACAAAGGAATATGTCAGTTCATCTCACCAGCTAATACATTCTCCTGTGCTATATGTGAAAATTAGACTATTTATATATCCCAAAATGAGCGTCACTTTTTTACAAAAAAGGCCAGGTAGCATCAAGCCCCATATAGCACACCTGGGAGAAGTCACAGGATATTTTTATACAAATACTTACTCTTTTTTCTTTCTTTCTTTCCCAACTTGCAAAGACTGATTGAGATAAAAGCAACCAGAAAGGACTCAGATCTGAAGGCAGTTCCCTGGCATTGTCTTCTCCCTCTCACTCTTTTAGAAGAAAGCACGTATGAAGTCTCTGTCTCCCCCTCCAATTATGTCATTTGTCCTCTGCTAACTCTTATCCATGTTAAAAAAAAAAGAAACAAACCCCTCTATCCAAGACTGTAATTGGAGGAGCTTTAAATAGCTAATTTAACCTTGGGAGGATGTTCATTTTCACTGAGCATATCTCTCCAATCTATGAAACAGACAAACCCTTTCACCTGAGCACGCCATTCTTTAATTGTGGCAGCACTGTGAGATAATGCATTTCAAATAGCTGATCAACCCAGGGAGAATACGAATGCCCAAATATTTAACAGACAATGATGCCTTTTAAAATGAAAACTCAGGCTTGTGAAGATGGTTATTGCATGATCAACAGCATCCCAATACCATCACACAGAGACAATTTATTTTACACACCACAAAGAACTGCTTTTTCAGAAACTAATCAGTAATTCGCAGCTGTATCATTTTTGATCTGTCTCAGCCACTGCATATCAGTTTACCAGCTCACAGCCTCTCTCAGAAGAGGTTATCTGATTAAAGAGAAATGGAAAGACTACTGCTATTTGTCCTCTTTGAAAAATTCCACCAGCTCAGTATCAATGCTGATTGCATGATTATGAAACTCCAGAGCAAAAGAGATTTATCCTGCAGCCAACCTTAGAGAAGCTGAACGGATGAAGGAGCAGCTGTAGCATCCCCTAGGTCAGAGAACCTCAGACAACACTGAGGAAAGGCTCCTTTATTCTGGAGTGTAGCATGGTCTGATAAAACAGGTGGATCCAAAAGGAATTCAAGCCATTAAAGGAAAAAAAAGATTCCCTGGAGAATACACTCCTTCTGTTCTTCATTGTCAGTGTACTCATACTCAGCACTGCAAGGCACTCAGAACCCTCAGGACATCTCCTGGCACGATAAACATTGCCCACAGAGATACCAGAGCCCTCCCAGCACCTTGGATCCACTCAGTTCAATCTGCTGCTGTGCAGCACAAACTTCTCCTGGTCTTGCTTCCCAAGCAGAGACACCAGGTAGGCTGACACCTGCAGGGACAACTCCCAGGTCAAGGCCTGGCTGCTCTCACTCTGTCTCTTCACACAGATTACAGCAGGAGGAAGTCTGGCCATCTGATACCTAAACTGAGCTAAGCACAACGAGCTGTGGCACAGAAGCTGACCTCCTCCCTTGCCACAACAGTGAGAACCATCCTGGATCAGTCAGCCTGGGCTGCATTTACCCGGCATCCACCTGCTCATCCTTGTGCAGAAAGTCTCGAAAGCACCACCAAATACTTTTCCAACACCCTGCTGAGCCAGAGTCCAGGAGGGAGGAAGCACAGCCACCTACTCAGAGCTTCTCATCCAAACACACAAGACACAGGAACACAAAGAACCAGAACAGACTGTGTTTTATGAGTATATTGTGAAGAACACGGTCCAAAAAGTTCAAGTCTAATTAAATTTAAATGCTTCAAAACAGGAGTGACTTTGGTCAGTGGAGAGCAGTTTGCCAGTCACAGGTGTGATGTGTTCACACTGCCCTTCACTGCAAGGATGGGGCATCACACTCAGCTGGTCTGTAGCTGTCAGATCCAACCACAGAAATAAAAGCTAGAGCAGTTCGACCAGGTTCAACATCCAGGAACTGATGGAAATGCAGACTGTCCGGTGAGAAGTGCTGGTTACACACAAGCCAACTTAAGAATGTATATTTAACACGTTTGTTCAGCTTCATCATCTCAGCAAACAGCTATGGCCCAGTCCATTGGTGCCCTTCTCAGGGATATGGGAACATCAGGAGACACTGAGGTCTCCAGGGGAAACACAGCCCATCACTCCTGAAGGTCTGTGTTTCTTCACAGTAAGGTTCAAACCAGGACACCAGAAACTATCCTGTTTAAGATCCTCCAATACAAAGTCTCCCATAATCATGGTAAGGTTCAGTCTTTTTTCCCTCAAAATTATCATCAGCTCCTTTCAACTTGTTTATGCTTGAGCAAATCACCTATGATCTGGTATATTATGCCATGCAATTTCCATGTAATTGTCACTTGCAGAATTCTCCCACGTTCCACAGGGAGAATTCTGGGCCTCACAAACACTTCTGGGATGGCACCAAACAGAGGGAGACTAGGGAAGGAGCGGCAAAGAAAAACACAGCTGAAGTTTAGATTAAAATACATGTTAAACTGATTTTTAGAATACCAATGTGTATTTTGCATAGACTCTGTTGCCACTGTTTCTACTGCTTTTCCTTGAAACGCTAAAGAAAATATATAGTTGGCAAAACAGAGCCTAGACAGAAAAAGGGAGAAATCTGGCTATGAACATGATTGTCCAAGTAGCGTGTTTCTTCACTGCTTTTCCTCATTGCAAAAAATGTGTCCATAGGCATTAGTGTTTGAAAACAAGCAATCTCCACACATTTCCCTTCCATGACACGAGCTGCCAAACTGCCCAAACTGATGAAGCAACATATAAACTATAAAACATCAACGCCACTGTAGCTTTTCAGGGAAGAAACTGCAATGAAATATCATTGTCCTCTATCAACGTAGCCTGTGGTAGGTAAGTTTTTTCTTGTCAACATCGCAATAAACCATTCACCAGTCAGATTTCATCTGGTGTTGCACCATCACACTCAAGGTAAAAACCTCCACTGCCTGAAGGGGGACTTTTTTTCAAGATCAAAACCAGTACTCCTGTGTAACCAACTACCTGTTTCTGTGTAATGCAGCCTTTCTCCACCACTTCAACCCTGGTGCAAAATGAATAGGTGTTACCAGTTCTTATCTGGACACTTACAGTTCTGACTTCAAAGTCAACAGAAAAGCAATACCAAAAGACACTTCAGCCAAAGGAATCACAAAGCTATCTGTCTTCAGTATCACCCACCAAAGAAGGCTCCTGCCCCGTAAAGCAGCCTCGTTACTTGGTTGGACAGGACTATTCTTAAAAAGAAAAAGAAAAAAGCACCAAACTGATTTTGTGACAGTGTCTCTAATCATGGATTCAGACACACATTATGAATCCCCAGGGAAAAGTCAGTTCTACTCTACTACTACAGAGTCTGCTGAGTATTTGTTTTATTCCACCTACTGCCTTACTAATGGAAGAAACCTATTCCAGTATATAATTCCTAAGCTTAATTATTATTATGTCAGTATTTAAAAGCAGTTGTGTCTATAAATAAATATATATAGCAACACAGCAATCTAGGACCTTAGGAGCGCTCAACAGATCAGAAAGTGATCCAAGAGCATCAGAGCATCCTCCTTACCAGAGATGATAAATATCTGAGAAATCAGGTCTGGAAAACTGCTCCAGCTGCTCAGCTCCAGGGGGATGGATGACACAGCTACCCACAGCCATCCAGGAACCCAAATTAAGGCTGGGACAGCAAACACTGCCTGAGTGGAAAGGCCCAGCTACACCAGAGAGGGACAGGGCAAAGGAAAGAGCCCCGGGTCCCAGTGGGAGGATTGCTGCAGATGAGGCAGATGCTGCAGCAAGGACAGCACAGGGCTCAGGGAGGCAGGACTGCACCTCGTGCTGGGGTTTGGGTTTGCAGCCAAGGAGAACGACTCAGGAACTCACATGGCAAAGACAGTCAAGAACCACAGAGCAGTGAGCAACAGAACAAGTCATTAGTGGAAAACAGACAAGAATGAAAGGACAAAGGAATGGCAAAACAGCTCTCTGAAGTTATTGATAGTTCTGAATAATACACAGTTCTTCAGTCTAAGGTATTTCTATGAGATGCTGCAAGTACTAAAGACACTAACACTGCATTATCCTTGAAAGTCCAGCCGAAAGGTCTCTGGAGCTCTTTTTTGTAATATATCCAAACCCACAGCATTAGCTCCCTCACAGCCACCTTGGCACCACTGCAGTGTCACCCTGGAAGGCAGGACAGCAGAGTCACATCATAAAACAAACAGGTGAGCAGGCCTCTCACAGAGCACAGGTCTGAAGACAGCAAGGGCAGGCAGAAAGGTCCAGTTTCTGCTGATGCTGCTCGTATCAATCACAGCAAAAGTCAGTGAAAGGCACCAAGGGAAGCACTAGATAGTTCATCAGCTTTCCAGAGCAGACAGGACACTACCCCTGGCTTTGATCCTTTATTTCACTCACTATTGCACGCTCCGGCCAGCCAGCAGAAATGGTGTTCACCAAAGCCATGTATTTCATGTCCACCTCACCAAGAAAGAACACTTTCAGTAAGGCCCAATATAATTTCCAATGAATACAACTGAAAGTAGCAAACTCCAGGATGGCCTTTACTGTGCAAATAGAAGCAAAAAGGCAAATCAGAAGCAAAGAGACTGTAAAAATCAAACTGTAAAGTCTATGTCTCATACTCAGCGTACATAGTTTAGAAACACCTGGTTTTGCAAAGAAAGAGCACTGCTTCATTACATAAAGTGCTCATAGCCTCAGTTCAACTGAAAGCACAACTGTCAGGCACATTAATAATTCTGTCCTGATCTTCAGCTTTTTAGCAAGTGAACTTATTACTGATAGGGTGCAAATGAGACAAGCTGGAGTTGTTACTAATTGACAGTGTGCATCTTACAAACCTCATCTGTCTCTGCACCCAAAATGCCTGATCACATCTCCCAAATACAGGAGTGAGCAGAGGAATGCAATCTCAAACTACAGGAATGAAGAGTCATTGATCAAGACAGAAGTCAAAACCGAACAGTGTGAAGGTGTAGTCAAGACTACTGTGAAACTGTAAAACTCCTCAGAGCCAATGAAAAAAGTTAATTTTCTTCCAAAGTTGGTTTTCACCTTGGAAACTATTTGTTGAAAGAGAAAAGGTCACACTGCTTAAGAGCATGAAATAGGGAAAACAGTACATGTAGATAGTGTTTGACATGAAGTATTAATTACCTTTTTGGCAGAGCATCTGTTTGTGCTGTGATGTATTACTCCTCACTCTGAACCATGGCTTGGGATTCACTTAAGATAGGCATCACTAGTGTGTGGACAAGTCACTTTTACATTACATCCCTGGATCACTGTATCCCAGGTGTGCTTATATATTTTTAAACACAGCTGGTTTCTTGGCACACAAACATGAATTGCTGTGTGGTTTTAAGGTCTTAGTTAAAAAGAAATGGGTTGCTGTTTTTGTTACCAAATTCAAGAAATTCGCACACAACTCCTATGCTGCCTCCAAGGGTGAAGGAAATGGGCTCTTTACCATGTCACCCAGTTACTAAATGTTTTGTTCCTACAAAACACTACTTTAGCTGTTAACTTAAGAGAACAGTCTCTTGCTTTGATTACCAGGGTAGCCAGATCTGCCTCTTCTTGCCCTTGGTTTGCCCTCTTCCTTAACTCATAAACATATCTGAATCAAAGCAAGCGGAAGGAAAAGGTGAGAGAAAAATGAACCCAAGAAATTAAAGTAACAGGTATCTCATAACACTTAGACACTTCAAAGGAAAGTCAAACAGGAAATGAGATTTAGACCAAGCAAAAGGTCCTTGTATTCAGAATTAAGCATTCCAGGAATTCATCAACATTTCTTAAATTACAAGAAGCATTGAGCAAGATCACAACAACCCAAGGAACCACATGATAAAAATACGGGCAATTATTTTTCCAGCAAACCACCAAGGATGATTTCCTGCACCCTGTGATCAACTCACAAGGGCAGCAACACTTACTCTTTTGGACATTTCATCAGAGCACTGCCTTCAGAGATTTTCTCTAATGTTACTTTATGGCTCACCAGTGCCTTACCTGGGAATCCCCAGCACTGCTGCAGAATGGGTTCCACGTTACATTTGACTCAGGGTAATTGTTATTGCTGGCAGTCTGCTGGCTGTGGGGTAAAAGCCAGCTGACAACACAACAGCTTCTGACATGAATTGGCATAATGCAGAAATATCCTAGCCAAAGACTGAAAGCACAGAGACCCAGACTCTGCTTTTTCCACTGGAAGTCATCCCTGCAGATCACTGCCCAAATGTGCCAGAGAAAGCCTGAGCTACCTTGCCAGTGCAGGACTCCAGGGTCTCAGCATTCACTAAGCCCCCAAGATATTTTTAAACTACTTCTAACTGCCAAGTATTTTTTTACTGCATTTATTTGTCAGTGATGACTTAGAGTAAGTGCTTATTTTTAAATCATATTTGACATTTTCTTAGGTACATTGGAAAATAAACCAATTCCTACATATGCAAAAACTAGGAATTAATGAGGCCTGGCAATTATCTTGATGGAAAGAACCAAGTGACTTAGTTGAACACACAGAGACTCACTAAAAAAAAAAAGTCTGCTCTAGTAGTTAAAAAACAAACGAAATTGCTTCTTATTGATTTTAATTTAGGTTGAAACACTAGCTGTCTCTCCAACAAAGCCAGAAATGGAAACAACTATAAATGAGTACAAGATGTGATAAGATAGACAGATTCTTAAGCAATCTAGTGTAGAGATGACCTCCAGTTTAGACAGTAGTTAAAATATGATATCATATGGATGGATCAATAAGTAAGTTTGCATTTGTCTCAGCTCCAAAAGCTGAAGAGCTATGTTCTCTTTTCTTGAGCTATTCTAAAATGTTGTCCAATTAAGCTCTGGGGGTTTTTTTCCTTACAGATCCCCTAGATTCTAATTTACAAATAAAATCAAGAGAAGCAATTAAATGTTTAGTACTATCAGCATGTTTCCCCAAGTGATGCACATGTGGAACAGAATAGAAGTAGTCCAATCTTGATACAGGAGAATGGGTTACAAATTGAAATACGTTCCCATTACCATTGCTCGCAGGCTGCACGCTCCAGCGGGTCCCAGCAGCAGCAGCACGCTGCCCATCCCTGCACTGCACTGCACTGGAGCCTGCACCTGCAGCCTGCAGCAGCTCTGACCCGCTGCACTGCAGCCTCCAGAGCCAGCAGGACACACAGCAGGAGCTCGGCACAGGAATGGTGTGTGCAGCACACACCAACACCAGGAGGGACTTTTGGTGAGGAATGTCCAGCCCATCACGTTAAAGGCTAATTAAAAGCGTCCTGGCGAACTGCCTGGTCACTCTGCTCTGCTCTCCAGACAGCCTGCACTGCCAGGGCCCTCCTGAAGCACACCAGAATATCAGGATGGATCAAGCATGATTTATGATCCTTCCAGCACGCCAGAACTTGAGCCAACATGAGCTGGCAGGTACGGATCAGGTGTTCTCAGTGGTTTTTGTGAAGGCTCCTATATTTGGAAGGCAGGTCTCCCTCTCTCCTTTTGCCATAAATATCCCTCCACTTTCTCACACACCCTTGCCTACCCCAGGTTCTTTGCAGATAATATCAGCTGAGGGAGATGGGACAGTTTTTACCTCTTTTGATACATGATGCTAATCGGACACAATCAAGGTAAAAAGCTGAAAGCATCCAGGGGAGGCCACCCTCATGGAAACAAGGTCACAGTAACAGAGCAGATCCAAATTCTGGCAAACAGCTCAAATCCCAGCGCCCCCACCACCCACTTCCAGCAGAGGAGGAAAAGAAACACTTTCTACCAAAAGCAGATTAACAGTAACAAGGTGAGGGTATGGCCGGAAAACCCTCCCGCACATTCCCAGGAAACCTGCAGCCTCCTTGGGATTGTATATACACTGTAACACCCACTCCAAGCCTCTGATGGAGCTCCTCTGTTATTCACACCCGGGCCATCACACAAGGGTGGAGAGTGTGGCCAGAAGGTCACCAGCAGGTTCTGGGGCTGTGTGAAACCTCCGGGGTACGATGTCTGACAGAAGTCAAAGCCAGAATCACCCTCTTCAGGTAACTCCACATCACCTGGGCTGGCAGAGGATGCACGGATTGCTGCTCCCTCTAAAACTGCTGGGCTTAGGAAAAAAACCAAACGAAACCAGAAGAAATTATCTGAGGCACTAAGACTGCAGAGGACTTAAGCCTTTCTTTCTATTTCTAAAATTGCCATTATAGCAGCATTCAAGCCACATAGGGAGGGAGAAAGAAGATGAATTCAAAGAGTTTATGAAAATAAAGCTAGAAATCCTAAGAATCAGTGATCCAGGCCACCTCCACTGAATAGCAGAGTACTTTGTTCAGCACTGAATCCAATAATGATCTCGAAGTCATACTAGGCAAACAATCAACACGAGCTTCCTTGCTGTGGCAGAAAAATAGGCCACTGAAAATCCCTGGACAAACAGAAAGGGCAATAGCATTGCACATACATAATATGAAAAAGACCAGTGTTCAGTTCTGGTGTGCACCTTTCTAAAGAAAAAAAAAAAAAAACACCCTGGAGAAAAGTGAAAAAAAAGAAAAAAAGACTGACAAAAAATTATTCAAGGATTGGATAAAATCTCATGGCAAAAGGCTTGTGGGGTTCAGGTCGCTGGGTTAATCAGGACATTGTAACATGGTTTGATCCTAATGTGCAAGTATTCTCATGGTAACAAAATACCAGAGGGCTCTTTAAGCTTGTGCAAAAAAAGTGAAACGATTAAAAAGAGACAGTTGTTAAAGTAGTTGTATGTTTGCAGTTTGATCTTCAGTAATTCAAGCACCACTTTTTTTGGTGGCTTATTTATTTTGGTAACTGCTTTGTTCATAGAAAGAAGTTCGGTATCATTTCAAAATGGGCACCAAACAAACAACTGATATAAAAAGAGGCAACTGACAACAATTCCAAGGACTGATACATATGATAAAGCATCCTCCAGAAAGCCAGAATTTTAATGGACACACCGGACATCTCTGCTTCACCTCAGGCAGACTCATACTAGGAGATGGTTTTGCATTTCACCACACGGTAAAAGAAAAACTTTCAGAGAAGTAGAAAGACAGTATTAAAAGAGCACCCCTTTGCCACAAGGCCACCCAATGGGAATACTGACAATAACAAGCATGACTGTGTTTCAGAATAATGTCATGAGGGGGGTCATGGGACAAATCCTCACCTGGTGAAAGCTGCCACAGCAGGAGCAGCATTATCATGCCATGACAGTGAGCAACAGCTAAAGATCTGCCACTGCACCAAGAGAAGAAATTATAGAACTTGCACATTTTGCACCCCCAGTTTGCAAAATATAACAATGAATTAATTCACAGTAAACAGGAGGGAAGTGCTTTGCATAAACAATGTAGTAAGAAACAATTTAAAAAGTCACAGTTTCTGAAACTGCTGTCACTGAGCACAAACTTTTAACACTTACTTAAATAGCTAAAACTGTACAAAGGTGTCACTTCAGAACAACAGTTACACAGAAACCATACAATCTGATGCAAAACCCTTGGGCAAAGAAGGAAAAATAAACAACTAATTTTAGAACCTGAACACTCCATTAGCACTTCTCACCAATTAAAATATGATGCAACTGCTGTCAACAGGCAAATTTTAGTTGCATTTTAAGCATGGATTTAAATACAAAATACACAAGCTACTGCACTGTAACAATAAGTCAACTACCTACAAGTAGAATGGAGGCCAACAAGAAGAGAGATTCAGCTGGTTCTCTCTGCCTCTCCAGTGAATGGATGCAATGTTTAAGAGACAGACACGCTGCACAATCCCTCATTTCTACTTTAACTGCAGTAAATCTATACCATAATCTCTGGAAGTCTAAAAGCACCTTAGTAATCTAAATGTCAATGAAAGTCTACAGAAAATTTAATCCTTAAACTCCATTTTGATAGCAATGTAGATCTGTGCTTAATTATTTGAAAGCTACTAGGTATCTCTATTGTTTCCAGGGAGCTGGGAATGGGAAGGGAGGGCCAGACACAAGCCTCATGCTCAGGCCACTAAAACAGAGGTCTAATATAAACATATGCCAACAAAAAAAAAAAAAAAAAAAAAAAAAAAAAAAAAAAAAAAAAAAAAAAAAAAATCACTAAACTTGCCCTAAAAAGCTCTTTGTCAAAACTTATTTATTTTGAGATATGTATCATGAACTTCACTACCTCCTAAGATACAAACCAAATTCTTGTACAATTCAGAAGGGAGAAGGGGAGAAGGGAGGTGGGGAAAGGGAGAAAAGATAATTCAGGGAAGCATTTCTAAGCACACCAAACTGACAGAAAGCGGACAGAAATCACTCCCTCAGTGATGGGAGTTACTTCAGGGATATTCTTGTTTCAAAGAAATGTAGAGACCCAAAGTCATTTACTTTCAGCTGAGGACAGAATTGTTTCTATTTACCTCTGCAGCAGAAAAATTACTTATGCAGTAATTGGCACAACATTACCATCATATCCTGCTTATTCTGTGTTCACCTCTTCTTACTCTGAAGTCCTCTTCCACTCTGGGACAACTAGCACTGGTCATCAACCAGCCTGACAGCCTCTCTGAGGAACTCCAGGTCTAAGACTTCAGACTGTTAAAAAACAATAATCCAAATAGCAGATACTTTTGTAGGAGGAAGGGCAAGGCACTGCCTTGGTTAAAGCAAGTATTATAGCATTTCCTATGTCTCTTACAGGCCTCCTTCAAGGACAGAAGATGGAAAGAGTGAGGTGTGGGAAAACTGAACAACTCTTCACTTTGCCTGCGAGAAGTTATCAGATAGCCTTCCTTTCCTGTCAGCAGAATAAACTGACTCCCAACAGAACTTTTAACAGCACTCTGTCAGGGAGACAGGCACATTTTATTTCAAAAAAAGAGAACAAAGCAGCTGCCAAAAGACCAAATAACATCCTGCATTTTGCTCCTAAATACCACTGCAGCTCTTCAGGGCTCAAGGTTTCATTCATTACATTGCAGCAAGCAGAGAAAAGGATTTTTCAAAGGAGCTTTCCTAAGCTAAGCACTGAAGTCTCAAAACACCTAGATTTTCTTTAGAAATCCCCCACACTATGAATGCAAAGTCCCTCAAAGCAGGCACTGGACAGGATAAACATCTATCAGGCATCACTGCAGCATTTATGCATAGAAAAACTGCAACACCCATGTCAATTGAGATTTTATGTGCCAGTACTGCTGGCAGGTGCATGATGCAGTCATGTTTTAAGTTCTAGAAAATGGTTCATCATTATTCAAATGACTTGATAATTAAGAGCACTAGTACTTCAGCTCCCAAGCAAGCTTGGAGATGCATAATAAAACCACATTTAAAAAAAAAAAGGTCATACACTAACTGATTTTAGTTTAACCATAGTTCACTTGAATACTAATTCAAATTGCTGTAAAGTGAGCCATTCAGTGTAGCAAAACACATCTTACAGTGATTTCATGAACTTCGGAGCTTCCTTACTGCCTGTTGGATCTGATTTACAAATAACGGGACAGGACTGCCGGGAGATGTTCCTGCAGCTTTACTGTAACAGCAGCCTCAGTACAGGGTGAGACACAAAGATGGCAATGGCTCACGTCTTGCTAACAGCAGCCAGAATTCTCTGTGTTACCCTTTAAAAGTTAAAGTTTTTTTTAACTAATAGCAAATTTTTAAGAGCTTACAG
>VYZR01124438.1:948-12376 GCA_013400675.1 Oxylabes madagascariensis
AAAAAAAAAAAAAAGAACACAAACCCAAACGTAAAAAAGGCCACCTGTGCAGGACCACAAAGACAAATATGGCCAGGAGCACATGTTTCCTATGGGAGATTATAAACAGGCCTTGATGCAACGCAAAAACATATTTCTATTCATTATTTCAGGGTTTTTTGTGACTGGCAGTTTCCTGTTCCTGCTATGGTCTTAAAATCTTCAGTGCAACAGGGGTTGTGGAAACCTACAAAGGAGTTGTTAGGAGAAAGTTAAAATACACCCTCTTTGAATGCTCAATTTTGAGACTACTGAATCTGTAATATCCAATTTTTCCCTCCCCAGTGACACCTTTATGCTCTGCTCTGGATTTTGTTATTGTTAATGCACTCAAGAGACCACTGCTTATGTCATATCTTAAGGAGGAGGAACAATGGTTCTTTTCTTTTAGGCTACTCTCTCTGGCATCATCAACAACCCTGTTAATTGCAGGTGAATTTCCCTAATTACATTGCAGCATACGTAGAAAAAATCTGTGACTTTTTATCACAACACACATTCTTGAAATGCTCTTTTTAATTATAGAACACCTTCAGTATTTTCTTGCATGGCTGTACAGAATCTAACTTATTAGGTTATGCCTTTTATAAATATAAAAATATTGTGAAGCCACATTTTAAGGTCTGTGACAAGTATCTTCTTCTCCTTTATTCTCCTCCCCTCTTTACCCCTATCACACACCTCTTCTGCATGTTTCAAATGCTCACCTGAGGAAAAACTTAATTAAATTAACTGAAAATCATTTAGGCATTTAAAACAAATCAAAAATCCAATTCATGCTTAAATAGGCAACTCTTTTTTGGCTAAAAGACAACTGGAAATTAGTGTGCAATGTTCTTATAATCATATAAAGCAGGGTTTGTGAAACTTTCTTATCTCTAAACAATTGCCACCTTTCAATCTAGAAACAGTTACTTGTTAACACTGGAAGGTGTTTAACAGGTTCCATTGGCATAAAAACATAGAAATACAAATTATCTTCAATGTTTTCACATAAATATACATGCTTAGATATGCAATTACACACTATTTCTTGACACTCTCTCCCCCTTTGCACAAACACATCCTCTGTTTGGTTTTGTCAAATTACTCTGTGCTTGTAGCAATCACAGATTTATTTTAAAACCCTTAAAATTAATTACTCACAGACTAAAACCAAGTCATCTTGTTCTTCAAATAAAGCCTTCCTGTCATCTAAGGGTATCAAGATTAGTTTACAAGTGTTTTACATGAGTGTTGCAAACTGGTATCTACATTTTCATAGGTAAAGCGAGGAGAAAAGTAATGATGCAAAGTAAATTTACAATCTGAGTCAATGACAGTAGCAAAAATAACATGAAGTAGCTCTAGACTTGTGTGGATACAGTGACACTACTGCTGAGGTCAAGGGAGAGACTCTCCTATTTCAACAAGACCCACAGCAGCTGTTTGGCCCATCACCAGAAACGTGGCATCTCTTTCATTTAAACTGGAGAAATTCTATGCAAAACTAAGCCTAGCAGCTGCAGGAATCAGAAGCAAATGGGAATTTTTGTGGCTTTTTAATGTAGGATATTAAGAGCTGGAGGAAGAAAATAATTCCAAATCATCATTACAGATATCAGGTTCTTTGATTAAAGCCCACCATCCCCTAAACAATACAGAATTGCACCCTTTCTGGTACTAACTGCATATGTGGTCACACTCAACCAGAAATACTCCAGCTCTACAATCAGCACAACTAATGAAACTCAAATTTTCAAAACATGACTTTTGTACCTTTAATATACATGATATAGGGTTTGTTTCCTCTCCCCAGCTCACGGTTGTCATGACATTTATAGGAGCTTGGGAGCTTTGAGGTCAGGCTTCCCATTTCAAATCTGAATCTAAGAAAGTGAAACCAAATCTGACAAAGGCAAGTACCCAGAAATGTTACCTAAGCTTTGTTTCTGCAGAAAACCAGGCTGTGAAAAATATTGACCACTACACCCAGAATGAATGAGTCTTACAGCCTAATTTTCTTACACATCAATTCAACTCAGAAACTCTGAGGAAGCCTCTAGACACAGAAGTTCTTAAGTCAAAAAGCCCTGGGAGCAACTGCAAGAGGTTTGCATGAGAAAGGTATGGGCTGGGCTCCCCAGCAGAGAAAATAGAATTATTATGGAGAGCACCAAGGACTGCTCCACCCAAGCAGAGGAGCTGGCAGGGAGGACAGAGCAGTGGCCTCAACACCAAAATAAGGAATCCCACAGTACCTGGACAAGAGCAGAGGGTGGGTGACAGCAACCGGAGTCAACCACACTCGAGCCAGGCTTGAGGCCAAAACAGTAGGACTGAGCAAGCAACAAGAGCCTGGGCTCTAACACAGCCCTCATGGAAAAAGGGGAAGCTTCAGGCTTTTCTCAGCTCTGCCTCATCACCCAAACACCTGCACATCATCAGGGCAGCCCAAACCACTGTAGAGCAGCCTGGGGGCACTTGAAGAACCCAAGATTATTTAGCTGTTGGAAATTACAAATCAGAGTCAAGTGGTTTAATTCAGCTCACAATAAGCCTAAGCCAAAGCATGGTCATGCTAAAGAACCCTCCCTCTTTGGATTTCAGAGAAATAAACACTTGAGTCTGGAGCTGGCTGCTCCTGCTGATATTCCATGGCATGCTATACCTGTCTCCATTTCCTTTACTAGAGTTACTTAATTTAAAAACCTTTAAATCATTTTCATGGATATTACTTCTGAGCTCTCCGTAGCACAAAATGATTACAAAACACAAAAAAATGATGAATGCTGAGGTTTTTTTTGGCAGCCAGCAGGCTGCCGTGTTTATGGAGGGAAGCATTCATAATGTAAAGCACTGCAGAAAGAGAATTTGTTCATATTATGCCCCCGTCGTTTGCTTTTCCAGCATCTTTGAGTTACGATGAATTCAATAACCACTTTTAAGTATTAAACATTTAACACTCCAGCCGAATGTAAGTCTGTGGCACCCTCTTGTGTTCAACAACAATACATCAGTTTATTGGATTTTATCTCGATTCAATGTTTTTGCTCAGGGAAAACATTTTGAAAACAAATTAATCCATTAATTTACGATTAATACTTTCTGTGTTAGTCTGACACTCTGATTGAGCTACCCCTCTATTTTCTTGTGAAGATCACAGGCACAATATTAAACAGCTAAGAAATTAATTCCAGGGAGAACTGAATAAAGGATTAAATTAATACCTGATATATTTAAGATCTATTGTGTAATGGTGTTACATGTTGCAAATCATGTCGTTACTGGGCACAAGTTCTACATTTAAAACACAAGAAAGAAATTGAAAATCAAGAAGTAGAAGCACAAGCGTATCAATAGGCAAGATGAATAGAAGGAAGAACATGTAGTAGGAAGGAGAAGGAAGAACATGACAGGTTGTGATTACCCTCGTTAGATTCCCAGCCAACAAACATCCTGTGGCTTAGTGAGATGCTGCAGTTATCCTGTGTCAGATCCCCGTGAATGCAGGTGCCTCCCAGGTATGGAGGCTGACTTCATTGCTGTTGAGAATATGCTCAGGTACTTCAAGCATGCCCTGGCAGAGGATACACGCAGAAATCAAAACACTGATTCATTGCTTCCAGCTGTATCAATTGATTGCACTCAGCCTCTTCTGTTCTAAGCCACAGAATTACTCCTGGATAGCAGGAAACAAGGGAACATGCTCACAAACTAATTCCTGAATGAGCTGAACAGAATAAAGCTGAGCACAGGGAAAAGAGGTGAGGAAAAATAGGACCAGCTGATGACTTTCTTGGGTTGGTGATATAAACATTTACACACCTATTACTGAGGGAGAAGATTGATAACCTGAACTGCTTCACATTCCACTACTACTTATAAAACACACCAAGAGTGTGAGATGCACAGATACAACTCCAGAGGTCTGTACAGGTCACTTAACCAGTCTGCTGTTCACCACCTTCCCAAAGAAACATCTGGTTGGAGTCCTCCCAGATTTCAAAGGTGAAGAGATTTGGATCATCTACAATGGCCCTTCCACTTCCAAAGAGAAAATACTTGGGAATTAATAGTAAAAGGAGAAGAAAATCAGAAACAAAGACAGCCTTATTCTGCACCAAACCCTCAAGTGACAGCAGTGCTTTTGAAGGCGATGTACTGGTTTTGTCCAGGATGGAGATTTGGGTTTTGTGGTTGGGGTTTTCTTTTCTTAGCTTGCTTGGGGCTATGTTTTGAATTTGTGCTTAGAACAGCCTTGATAACACACCAATGTTTTATTGTTTATGCAACGTCAAGATCTTTCCTGCTTCTCACCCTGCCCTACCAGCAAGGAATCTGGGGGTGCAGAAGCAGCTGGTGGAAGAAGGAAGTTAGGGATGTGTGCAATGATGGCATTTGTCTTTCCAATTTTCCATTTCACACATTAGATGCAGGAAAGCATGTGAAGTACAAAGACACAGGTATAGTTCTATAATTCCATTAATTCTAGCAAGAATGAAAGACATCAGAGCAACAGTGAAACAGGAACACTGAAAAGAGAGTGCTTGCATGAAAGACAGCAGGAGGGACAGAATAATTCTTGGACATATAATAAAAAACGCTTGACACCACTTGTCAAAAAAATATTTTAATTTTAACAAAAGCCCAGCATCATCAGTCTCACACATCAGAAGTTACAGGGTTACATGTAATGCTTTCAGGTGTCCTTACAGAAAGGATTGAGTCCACGACAGAGATTCATTTTAGTTTTCACAACTGTCATACCTTATATAAAAATATTTTTCAATTTAATACATTAAATATCAGTATTACCTATTCAACATAAATTGTTTCTATATTGTAAGTTTTTTTGATCCTAAATAAGTTTTAAAATAGTGGAACAGAACAGTAGAACAATACCAAGTACCTTCCTTCCCCCTTATGAAGAAAGAACTCTTAATAAGTTACATTAAAAATACTTTCACAAATCATCCCAGTATTTGAGAAAAGGAGTGATATAACAACAACATTAAGATACAGGGATTTTACATGAGAAATCCCATTGTTCTACATATCAACCTCCTCTAAGGAGTCTAAACTCTTTACTCTAGGTCAACTAGGTAATATTTGCTCATTGTAAAATCAACTTACTTGTTCATAAACACTTTTTAGTGTTTGTCAACTTGGCACACAGCAGATCGGAGAGGACGTTAAAAAGGTGTTTTTTGTGCTTGGGTGCAACTTATTTTAACACAGAATTAATTAAGCACACCTTTCATTAATTTTCGTTCTCTACAAATCATGAATCATTTGTGTCATACTGTATGGCTTCTTTTTCACTTCTGGGTTACTAATCCAAAATTGCTGTGTAAGGCTTCCAGGCCCCAAAATCTGCTCAGTTCTGCTGTTGAGGGTAATAAAAGCTGATAAATTGCCATTTGATCAGACTAACAAAGCTGAATGTTTCAGAATCTCGGTCAGAAAATATTTATCCTTCACAACATTCTCACTGAATTCACAAGACACTATTCTTCTTAAGCCAGATATTTTAGGTACAACTGATCTGCTCTATTACAGAGTCAGGGCACATAATCAGCTGAGGAATTACCAAAAACTTATCCTGAGGTATAGGTACAGCTGGCATGAACACAACTGCATTCTACAGCACATTCAATAAAACAGAAAAATGGCCCAAACAAGTGAGTTTGTCAGCGTGCAAAGAAAAATCTTAACAGGATTTGGGAACTCAGCACATCATCGGCCACCATAATACAGGCTTTCCATTCCATCAGCTGAGCCATCCTGTAGAACTTCACCATAAAATTCTAAACTAAACTGGTATTAAAAATAAAATAATATTGCAAAGTGCTTGGAAATATTATTTAACTAAGGCACTGAAAGCTTTAGAATTGGACTAATCCTTTAGATCCCAGTAAACACAACATTTCTGAATGCACACTGTCAGACACCTTTCCAAATTTACATCCAGTGAATAAAATTCAGTTATTGCTTATGCACAAAGGTTTTTCAGTGTGACACGATTCAAGTTAGTGAGAAGTTAAATCTGCTTCATAAGGGTAATACATGCTCATCAACAATGCAAGGTTTTTGATTTATTGTATTATTATTTCAGCTCTACACTACATAGAAAAAATAAATCTTTCATGAAACAGCCAAAGTAATTCATTTCCAAATCAGCATCACCAAGGATCTTCTTCCACCTACAAGGAGTAAGAATAAGAGTGAAATGAATGCATAATTCATGTTGACTGTGCTAAAACATATTTGAAAGTTTTGAAGACTTGGTTTTATGCAGACAATAGAACACAATTTCTCTACACTTCAGTATCATAAGGACAGATTCAACATCAATTTTCTTTTGGAAGTATCAACAATATTACTGCAATCCCATTAATACAACTTCAGAAATACTGAAGAGTCACTACTATTAATTTTTAGACCAAAACGTCATCTATCTTGCAATTTATTCAAACAGAGGACAGTGACAATTCTACAGGAGTCACTCCTCCCTGTTAACAATAAGAAGTTTTATAGGTGTGAAATATAATGAGAAATACAATGAGAGTTGCAATGAAAAACTTCAGTACTTACTAAGGCTTGACACTGTAGTACTCTTCTGGTGTCACAATTTTCAATCCACCAAAGTAGTCCAGGACCCAAATATTGGTGATGTTGAACTTGGCAAAGAACCAATTATGATCCTTGGGCCAACTTTCCATTTCAGGGTGGCGACTGAACAATGCTTTTTTTGCTAGGTCTGCTTCTGAATCATTCACCTATACAAAAACCAGGAAAATATTACAGTAAGATAGTAATGTAAAGATGAGTTTTAGCTAAAAAACCACTGCTGACTGCAGTGTGCTTTTTTTTAGTTCAGCCATGTCTTGTCCCAAGGGGCTCATTACTGTGGCTGGGTCTGCTCATCTTCAATGTGGTGTGCAACTGTGTGAGACAGACAATACTCCAAAGTAGTGGATTTTAACATTAAATCAGAAGGCTGCTTTTAAAGTTAGCATGAGGAAAAAAGTACTTCATCAACATAAATCTTTAAACAAATCACAAAACAGAGAAGTATGGATTCTAGGTGAATTATTATTATGTGATGTCTTAGGTGTAATTTTACCTCCCTGCACCTGCTCACTCAAACTGACAGAAACAGATCCAACTGTGCTCAGACATTTGCAAACACACACACAAATAGGATGGTATAACAGAATCCACAGAGAAGGGCAGCTAAAAAGTGTGATGGCACTTAATATACAATGTGCACATGTTTAAAGGGTTAAATCAGTAATTTACAGTTCTGGGTAAGGTACAAGAAGAACCACCTAAATAAAATCAACTCCATTATTAATGAGACACTCAGGAAAGCAACTACAAGATTGCTGAGTGCAATGTACAAATATCAGAGCTGTGAAAACACCAAATAAGAATTGAGACTATCAAGTAAGAGTAGTGATGACTCGTTCTCATCCTCAATCATTATCCCCAATAATGGGATTAGGATCTTCAATGAATAACGCATGCAGTTCTCAATTCCTCCTACGAGACACCGAAGTAGTGGTGCACAAAAGAACACTGCCCTGGCAGTAATGCCACCAGATCAATCACATAATACACTCTTTTTGTCTATAGTACTTGCAACTTTGTAGCTCAGGTTAGCATTTACTTCAACGGAGGTTCAGAAGCAGGCATGTCACACTGCTTGAACCAAAGAATTAAACTGAGCAAGAGAGATGTGAATGAAATATGAAGGTTCTTCCAAAATAACGGCCTCAGACTTCTTAGTTTCAGAACACATTGACAGGAATGAGGGAGGTTTCCTGCATTATTGTCCCCTCAAAGTTCATGCTAAAGGCATGTCAACTAAGCTCCTGCAAAAATCAAGTGGCAACTTCATTTTACTCCCACAAAGTGTGAGCTGGCCTTTGGGTATCACAGCACAGAACATGTCAGCCTATGCTTTTGCACAGAATTTCTCACCTTTCTCCTCTCCCTCCACTACACACATCTTATTTGATGCATACAAGCTTACCCAGTGTCAGCTTTCAGCTGCTTACCTTTACAATGCTCCCAACAAAGATTATGTGGGCACAGAGGGGGTTCTGGGGATCATATTTGTGCTTCCTGCAGTAAGGAGTCTGTGCCAAAGACACAGTCAAGGAGGCATTTGAATTGACCTGAAATGCAAGAAGTAAGAGAAGAGGTTTATGCTTACTTTTCTTACGTAAAAAAATGTCATACCCACCACATTTCCAGCTCTTGGTATTTTATTCAGCTCTTAGTACTTTATTCAGCTCAGTAATACTGGCAAAAAAAGAACAGAGTTGTCATCACATTTTCCTAACTACATCTGAAAGGCTCCTTGGGCGAGCTCTGAATCCGAAATAAAGCCCAGTTCAGAGGTGTGCTGAAGCTTGTTAACATAGAATGCAAACATCACAGAACAACACTCCTTAAAACTCTGAATTCAGCCTACCTATTTCACATGCAGATGATGATATATTACAATTTACAGACACAAAGGACAGTACAGAAGACAAGGACATACAATGAACTTCCTCAGGCTAATTCTGGTGGAAGGGCAAAGTGTTACTGAGAAGGCAACCAACTGAGCTTCACAACTGTTGGTAAAATTACTTAGAACAAAAACAAACATCTCTTCAAAACAGCCTCCTGGATCCCCCAAACAGCTCTTTAAGCATTTAAAGTGAATTTTAGAAGTCAGGTTTTAAAAGAATTCTGAGTATTTAAGTGAAACACCTAACTTGAAGAGTTAAAGAGCCCATATCTGATTGTTTTTCTAAAAACTAATTTGGTGACCATGGCTTGAAGAGCACTGGTGCCAAACAGGACTGCAGAATGTCACGTATTAAGGGTCATTATTTCCAAGTAAGGGAAGTTCCCCTGCTTTGAGAAGTTTCATTAGAAGGGCTCATGTCCAAGAGAAACCCTCCAAAGTCACTTGAACACTACGGAGAGCACCGTTGACCTCATGAAACAGAAGCAACCACTTGAGAGATAGGAAGTTGCTCAACTCCCAAAAAGCTGACTCATGATTATTCAGCACCTTCTCCCTTGCCCATGACTATCACATGTCAGGTGTTTCTGCCCTGAAACAGCAAAATAAGGACCTGTTGAGGAGCTTTCTGAAGGAAATATTCATTACCAGTTTATACCCTGGGTTTTATGTTATTCTGAAAACAAACAGCTGTATCTGGGATGGAAAGAAAAGTATCAGGCAAAATAAATTAGACTCTGTACAGTACTTAGACACATAATTAAACTGTTTTAAGGTAACAAACTAAAACCTGACAGGGAACAAACAAATAATTATAAAACAGTCTGAAAAATTACCATTGTTTGGTGTTTACTAATATTGTAACAGTTACTAAAACAAACAAATCTAATAAAGAAGGCATACAACTATTTCTTTAAGTTTTTAGCAAACCCTTGGCCACAAAAGATCTGGGACAAGGCCAATTACACACTCAGAGCCTCAGCATGCCAACGCTGCCTTTCCATGTGTGCTTCCCTTTACAGTAAGCTCCAGAGATGTAATAACTATTTAATATTCCTTCAGCAGGCTCTGTAAGAATTCTCTTTGCTTAGGTGCCACACTGACAAGTTCCAGTCCTTCTGATTTTTTTTTTGTGTGAAATTTTCTCTGTTCAACTATTCCGTGGCGCCTCATTTCTTTGCTCAGCGCTTCTGGAAGCAGTAGACGCTTCCTCTGCCTGGTGCTGCCCTTTCTTTCTCAAGGCCACGATCAAGCAGGAACTTCTCAGGAGAAGACTGAGGAGTCTTCTGACTGTCACCACAGACAGCACTGCTCGTGCTTAGCTGCCCAGGGGCTCATAATTGTCCCCAGGGCTGACAAACGCGGGCGACATCCACGGAACAGCCATGAACTAAAACACAGATGAGGAAGAATTTTACGCTGAGGGTGGCGGGGCACAGGCACAGCTGCCCAGGGAGGTCGTGGAGTTTCCTCTCTCTCAGGAAAACCCTACCTGGACATGTTCCTGTGTCACCTGCCCGAGGTGACAAAGGGCTGGGCTGAATGATCCCCAGAGATCCCTTCTAGCCCCAGCAATGCCGTGGCCCTGCGAACCAGCGCTGTCACACTCCACCTTGCCACCACCACTTGCTGGGAGCAACCGGGGCGCTTCTCTGAGCGCCCTTCGTGCGGTCCCTTCACACCCGCGGCGTCCCCGCCCTCCCCGCTCACCTCCAGGTCCTGCACGGAGATCTCCATGTCGGTCAGGTACAGGTAGGGGACGCCGCTGCCGCCGCAGGGCCCGGGCGGGCCGTCGCTAAGGGAGAAGATGTTGGCGAAGGGGCGGCCGCGCAGCCCCTCCTGCGCCGACAGCGTGGCCAGCGCGCCCCAGTCGCAGCTGTGCAGGACGTAGCGCGCCATGCGCGCCGCCTCCTCGGGCGGCGGGATGGCCGCCGCGGCCGCCGCCAGCAGCCCCGATGCGGCGCACAGGAGCAGGAGCCGCGCCACGGCTCCCCGGCCAGCTGAGGACACGGACAGCGCTCCCCGCACAGCCGCGGACCGGGACATCCCTCCCCGCACGGTGCCGGCCACCGACTGCCGGGCCCGGCCGCGCCGCCCACGCACCGCGCCGGGAGGGCGGGGCCCCGCCCCGCCTCACCAATGGGAGCAGCGCTTTCCGCCCCCCCCGAGCCAATGAGCGACAAGCTCGGGAGTGACGTGCCACCACCCCCGCTGCCAGCCAATAGACTTGCGAGGTCTGCGCTCCTCGGCCAATGAGAGTCGCTGGGGGCGGGACAATGCGCGCGGCCGTTGTAAACAACCCGGAGAGCGCGGCCCGGGAGGGGGCGGAGTCACCGGCAGGCCGGCAGCCAATGGGAGCCCCGCTCTGCGTCACCGAATTGAGGGAAAATACCCCAAAATCGCCGAGTCCGGGCTGTGACCCAACAGCGCCGAGTGACCCGGACCGTGGCACCGAGGGACACAGCCAGCCTTTGCCTGAACACCTCCCGGGATGGTGACTCCAACGCCTCCAATGAGCAGCCCATTCCAATGTCTAACCACCTTTTCTCTGAAGATATTCTTCCTGAACGTCCCCTGGCACAGCCGGAGGTCATTTCCTCTCATCCTGTTGCTCGTTCCCTGGGAGCAGAGGCCGAGCCCCACCTGGCCTCACCCTCCTCTCAGGTGGTTGTAGGGAGCAGTCAGGTCCCCCTGGGTCTCCTTTTCTCCAGACTGAACCCCCCAGCTCCCTCAGCGGCTTCCTGTAACACTTCAGACCCTTCCCTTCTCTGGACTCGCTCCAGCCCCTCAGTGTCTTTCCTGAAGCGAGGGGCCCCAAACCGGACACAGCGTTGGAGGTGCGGCCTCAGCAATGCCGAGCACAGAGGGACAGTCGCTGCCCTG
>VYZR01124448.1:1805-18001 GCA_013400675.1 Oxylabes madagascariensis
AATTTACATTTCATTCAAGAATATATATAGAGAAATTCATATTGAGAAGCCCAGTGTGCAGCATTCTCCAGCACAAATGGCTTGGAACTTAAGTAGTCACATGTACTCATGGAGGTATGACTGGATTATGCAAATACTATTCACTTACACAAAAATTGGAAAATGTGGATAAAAGGAAAATTTCAAGATAGGCCCGCAAGCTGTGAGTGAGATAATCACAGCATTAAAGACAGATATTGGATTGCTCAGTATGTTGTATCATAGGCCTACATAAACTGATACAGAAAACCCATAGGAATATATATTACATAAAATCATAAAAAAAAAAATCTGAACATAAAATCATGATGACCTTTTGTGCCTGGGCTAAAAATTCAAGGTCAGAATTCTAATGAACAAACAATTCTAAATTATCACACAGACGCAAAGATTTAGGCGGGAAAGGACCTTTGGTTCTCTACCACAATCCTCTGCTCAGAACAAGGCTGACTTCAAAGCCAGGCTGGGGTGGCTTAGGGCCTTGTCTATTAAAAGCAAAATGCAAGAGGAAAGCGTAATTCCTCGTCACAATCTGTTCACAGCTGATGCAATTATATTTGAAAGCAAATTAGTGATTAATAGCTTTTTATGCTGTTATTTTACAAGCTGCCAAGAAGCAGTGCCACTATGCCTGATAAGTGAATTTGTTCATGATTGGATTTGAGAGGTCCTTTTTGAACAGTTTTGGTGGTATCTGAAACCAGTTCAGGTAGCTAGGCAGCATGAGGAGTCTTAAAGAAATGTGAGAGCAAGTAAATTCTGTACGCCTGACACCTTCAAAGTGGCCGTAGTTGGCTCTCTAATATATGTTAAAAGGTGGAGATCTACCACTAGTACTGTGATACACCTCTTGATGCCCACCTGGTGTTGCTGTGGCAAAACTTCAAAGCCAAAAAAGAATTATCGAGGAATATGTTAGATGATGGAGGAGGGGGGTGGTGGGTGGTAAGGTAGATAAAAGGGGATTGTAGGAACTACAGTCTGCCTCTTTAAAAGCCTTGTTTCCAATAGTAGCCTAACGTTAATGAAACCCTTTCTAAATAGCTACTACAAAGCAAGCTAGCACAAACCTTTTAACAAGCAAAACTCTACAGACACTTTACTTAAAGTGTCTTACAGAGACTTTCACTCAAAGACTACCCTTAAGCTTATGCAAGATGCTGACTAATGTGGTGCAGAAGTTCTGAGCTACTGAAGTGCTGTCCAAAACTGAGTGGTGTTCTCAGGCTGAGCCCCTGTGTTAACAGGAGCATTGTCTACCCTGGATACAGCCACAGTCTGACCATGAAACAACCACACCTGGCAAGCCACTTCATCCTCTGTCATTGGCTACAAGTGAGAAAAAAACAGACTTAGCCAACCTCTTCTGGGCCATGCCTCGGGGGCCTTGTCCATATAAAGCATGAAAATTCCCCACAGCAAATTCCTCCTCTGTGCGATAAGTATATTGACACAAATCCAGCTCACTGATGGGAGATCTCCAGCATCTGAGGTTAAGTACAAGTAGCAGTGTTACATGAAATACACCCTTCAGCTCTGTGTGCAACACAGCTCAGATGTTTCCAGCCTGTTACTAATCAACCCAGTCAGATTATTCAGTACTAATCTTGGCTCTTTTTTTGTCAAAAAATGTTCTGAATTAATTTCCGTTCTTTCTTGAACTTATTTAATTCTTCATTTCGAAGGAATGGTTTCAGAAACACTTGTTCAAAGTTCTGATTACAAGAGAATCAGCCATTGTTCCCTTTTTGCTTGTGGCAATTTGTCAGACTTCCACCTAACAGTTATTGGGAAATGACGTAATTAGACAAATCTCCTCAAAAGGCTTGCTCATGAGAAGTCAATGAATCTATTCTTCATCCTCTGTCGTTTTATCAGTCATCCATATCCTGATCTGTTAGTTTTGATTTCTCTCAGGCCATGTTCCCCATAATTTTCAACAATTCTCAGTAACAATTATATTTTGAATATACGTTTTTTAAAAAGCGAAGGTAGCACAAGCAGAAGGATTTGACAACTCCTCACACTGCTCTGAACCTACTGTGCAACACTCAGATTTTCTGTAATAAGAGTTTTATTTTCTTTCTATCAGATTTTTTTTAGAATGCACTTTTCAGTTGTTTTTTTCAATCTTTTCAAGAGGCAAACTTCATCCAGAACATGCGTGGAGCCTAGAATTGGGGTAAAATTACCACACAGAGAGTTGATGAGACAACAAAGGGAACAGTGGGCAAAACATGATCTACATGTGTGTCTCACTAGGGCACCTGTTTTGAGCAGGGTATAATAATACTACTAATAATAACCAAAACAGTTTTACTAATGAAACAAATGCAGTTATGCCAGTACAGAAGAACCTCACTCTCTGGCTCTACTTCAACCAGCAAGGCTACCGGGAGGAGGAGGCTGGGGTGGATTTAAACCAGACACAGCACATTACAGAGGAAAGTTATGGAAATTAGTAAGGAACAGGCTGAACCCAGGTCTACTTTAGAACAGGAAGGGTGAAGACTATCCATTGGAAAGCTTGGGACTTGCTACAAACACAAGACCAGGGATGAGGAACTGAAACTGTGTATTGACTCATGTGCTAACACTGCAGCGTAGTCCCTAAGTTCCCTTTTCTTTGTGCCTTTTTCCCACCACTCCCACTGTACTGCTGCTACAAAGGAAAGCACCTTGACTGATGTAGGTTGTGACACCAGAGGGACTGCTCAACTATGCTTCATACAAAATAGCTGTACTTGGACAAAAATAGCTGAGAGTTCAGCTGTCTTTCGGGGTCCAGTGTTGCAGTGGTTTCAGGAGTACATTTTGAAGCACTTCCATCAAGTCAGTTTTACAATCACAAAACAAAGGGAAATTCCCCTCTCATTGTCAGCTGTGTGGACCAAACACCACAGCTTGGTGTAAAGTCTGAGAATCTTGCAGCCCACCCACGAGGGCAGATTGCTGCCCCATGAATTAACAGTTATTTCTTCAGTCAGCTGCTGGATTAAAAAATGTGTTTCTAATTTTTTGAGAAACTTTGAGACAGAAATACTTTTGCTCTGCCTATTTTCCTGGGGGAAAAAAAAAAATGACATGAGATTTATGTGCAGCCTGATAGAATGAAAAACTGGGTGATGAATTTTTTCATTTTTCTTCATTGCTCTATTACTTAATGGAAACATTATATTTCAAGGATATGTTTAAACAGACTGGAAGTCAATAGGCATCAGTCCTTAAAAAGCTGTCTAGGGGTGAAGCTGCACAGGTGACGGGAGAGAGACTTATAAAGCCTAAAATGTCCAGGAGGATATAGAGCCTCAGAAGCTCAGTTTCCAGAGGTAGGGTGAAATTTCAACATGGATTATATTTTTCCATCATTTAATACTGCCAGTGGCTCCCCTTCCTTGAATGAGGGTACTCACCCCTACTTCCGGAGGGTCTGGAAGCCAGCCCAGTTCACCCTGTGCAGTGCTTGTGTCAAGTAGATTCACTGAAAACCAGAAGAGAGGGAAAAAATAAGTCGGTGACCTAACTCATATGGCCCACGGAATAGTTTCATCTTTGTTTTGTCAAAGAAAGTAAAGCGTGCATTTCCTCCGTCGATCCTCCCCCCCCCCGCGCCCCCCGCCATCCTTTGAAACCTTTCATGTTCAAAAAGCGTGACTAGAGGAGGGACGGAAAGATACACAGGGCAGCTAGTCAGGAGTTAAAGGTTTTTACGAATATATGAGACCCCCTCCTATACACATCCAGAAAATGCAACCCTGACAAATTTTATCACTTCCTAAAACTGTCCCAAAAAGGAAGAAGGAGGCTGAAGCCTATTCAAATGGGAATGCGGCATTAGCAGCTGAACACATCTTTCCTTGAAATAAGGCAACAAACTAAATGGCCGAAGAGGAAGGCAATCAAATAAAGTACCAACACAAAAGATCAATCAGTGTCGCCTGGAGGGACTATTCAGTACTTGAAACACAGTGGGAAAGTACAGAGGCAGTGTGAAGTTGTAGAAGGGACTTTCCATTGTCACAGTACCCAAAAGCCGGGAGATGCATCAGTTGTGCAAATTGATGAGCCCCCTACTTCTAACTCACACCGTCCACCAGCTGACGATGGCCGAGAAATAGTTTAACCCTCTCCTAGCCTCCCGAATTTTCTGACCGGGACATCAAGAGAGTCAAGGCTCCGGCCATAGCATGGCCACCTCCTGCGGAATTCCCCGGCTGCTTTAAGTCTTGCTGCTGGAGTCGTGTGACAAAGGAGAAAGTCATTGTTATGTTCATTTTTAGCCCTCAAAGGAATTTGAAAATGCGATCACAGTTTGGCCTAAAGTCGTGATCTGAAGACACGTTAAAAATGTGTCGCTTTGTAGGCAAACATTGAGAAAGCAGAGGAGTTGGAATAAGACACACTGTGGGATGTGCAGCTTCGTGCCTGCCTTTGGGTCTGCCGGTGCTACCAGAACAGACTACTGGTTTCTGTGCAAAGTCCCAGCTTGGGAACATAGGAAACAAGAAAAATTCTTTGGATTCCCTTTTAGATTCCTGTGGGTGTATTCCGAGGGGTCGTTTCTAAACGTCTCAGAAAAGAATTTGGGGGTGAAAGGTAGGAGTGGGGAGATTTTTAAATGGCATTTAAATAACCAGGTTTCCTCCCCCTCATCTGACTGTTTTACAAATACTCCCTGCCAACTACAAGTAATAGTGTAAAGTGCAGATCAGCAAGAGTCCTGTGGAATGAGGAAGCAGGCTGTGGGCCCAGAATCAGAGATAAGAGGGATTGTGCTGCTGTTCTCACCTCTGAAACATTCTTTCAGCATTGGGAGAAGGGAAAAGCAGGAACCCAGGTTTTGCAAGTTCGAAGTGTTCACGGTATGGTCATATGGCACAACCTTCCTAGCCACAGACTCCCTGTCCAGACAAGGCTCCTCATTCATATCCCCTCTACTCTCAAGCTCTTTATTTGAGATAATATTCTTTTGTGGTTAGCTCCAAAAACTCCGAGGGTGAGGTAGCCTGCCCTGCCAGAACCATCACCCAGATAACATCTATGCCGTCCCATCCTCTTCAGGACTGAAGCAGCAACGTGGAAGTGAGAAGGGCTGCATGGCAAGCTCTAGCAGAGCAAGGGAAAAGGAACTTGGAGGTGAGCAGGACAGGAGCCGGGCAGAGCCCTTGTGCCTTGCTCTGCACTGTCAGCAATGGCAGCTCCTTCAGCGGCTGAGTGCCCACTGGAGGGACAAAGTCCATTGCCAAGAAGTACTTCTCTAAGTGACTCCCACAACACGGAATCCACGGAAAGGATGATTGAGTCAGTGACACTACAAAGCAGACGAATACAAGTACTCAGGGACCACTAGCTCTCTGCTCCACAGCTTTGCTGCTGGGAATCTCACGTGGCTGTCCAGCCACAGGGGCGGAGGTGCCCCCCAAAAGAAGAAAGGCTTCAGATAAGAGAGGACGCCGGGAAAATGAGCTGTTTCCCTGACAGACAAGTTGAGGAAGAGTGGATCACAGACACAGCCCAAATGAGATGGCTGAGATAGGGCAGAGCGGGCAGACAGGTTAGTGTTGCTGCCAACTACTGGTCACACGCTTCTGGAAACCGAAGCCTGCGTGGTGCCACCCGGTATTACTCCTCACCCAGGCTGGCCTTCTCCACAATGTTTGCCAGCTGCATCCACCACGTAGCTGGATCCTTAATACAAACGTGCTTGTCAGAGACGCTTTAAAAAAGATCACTCAGCGCTCGCAGAATCAGAGCTGAGCCCATGCTGAGCTGCCAGTTATGACAAAGTCCCCTCAATCGAGAAGCGAAGGAGGACTGTCTTTGGGATGGAAAAGCCTCAACACCTCTTGCTGTACAAAACAGAATTTCCTGGCAGGAATTGACTGCAGGAGGAGGTAGGAAACAGAGCAGAGATTTACACTTCCCTCACCTCTCTATTTAAAGTTACTATTATCCCATGTTTCATAACCACTGTGCAACTACCAAGATGGAAGAAAAAAAAAAATCACTACATCTAATAAAAGAGACTAAGTGGTACAGAGAAGGGAAACATGGAAGCCTAAAGAGGTGGATGAGGAAATTTTTAAATCCAGCTCCATCTTCCTGGAGTAGGGTAGGTAAAAGACTTCGATAAAACGACTGTCTGCTTGCTCACAAGGGTTAACTCCTAAGAGGGCTTCTTGAGGAAACTGCGGGGGTGTTGCCAGAGGAGGGGAGAAACTTTCTGAGTTTGTGTTTAAACTTGTTATCTGCAAGGCCCGTGTTTGAGGGAAACAGGGGCAGAATTCTCTTGGAACGCTGGATATGCCGAGGCATTTGTGCTTCGGCTAGGAGGAGGTGAAGGACGGGGTGAACATACCTGGGCTCGTTCACTGAGCCCCCGAGATTCGGATGGGATTTGCCAGGCCGTGGTCCCCCCACACCCGGCCGCCCTTCCCTGACACCCCCGTCCCTCTGAGGCGTCCCTGGAGCCGCAGGCGCCCGGGCCAGGTCCCGCTCCCTGCCCCTCAGCGAGGTCGCTCTCCCTGCGCGCCCCAGCCCAGCCCTCCGGGCAGAGGGACCGGCGGGTCCCACGCTTACCTTCTTTGCCGTGCGCCTCGGGAGGAAGGAGAGCCCAGAGGAGAAGGAGCCCGAGGGAGAGCTCCATCCCGCCGCTGCGGGTGTTCAGCCCCGGGCTGGCCGGAGAGGGGGCCCGGCTGGCAGCCCCCGCCGGCCCCGGCCGCTGTGCCCGGGCTGCTGCGGGCAGCGCATGGGCCTCTCCCGCAGCTCCCGAGCGCGGCGCGCACGTTGCACAAGCGCCCGCCTGGCCCTCGGTGGTGATGAAAGATCAAGGAGAGTGGGTGGAGAAGCCTTACTGCCTTTACCTGTTCTAAGGGGCTGGTCACAGACTTCCCATCTGGCAGGCAAATAAACCCACCTTAAAGGCAGCCACCTCTTTTCCTGGGAGCCTCCCTCCACCTTTGCTCCACTCCCGTAAGAGGCTCCCGATTGCCACCTCCTGGGCGGCCCACGCCATCCTTCCCGGCCCCGCCGGCCCCGGCAATGGCTTTAAACTGAAATTTTAGGAGGAGGTTCTTCAGGCTGGTGAGGCACTGTGACAGGCTGCCCCGGGAGGCTGTGGCTGTTCCATCCCTGGAAGCGTTCAAGGCCAGGTTGGATGGAGCCATGGAGCAATCTGGCCTAGTGGAAGGTCTAGTTCCAACCCCCATGGCAGGGCAGTTGGAAATAGATGGTCTTCCAGGTTTCTTCCAAGCCAAACCATTCTGTGATTCTGTGAGCTGTGATGATGGGGCTAAAACCACTGAGCCATCCTCACTGCATATGGTTGGGAAATCCATCTGTAACCAGGGACAGTGGCCCATTTCATTCACAAGCATGTCATAGAGCAACAGCGATACCACTTTGTCTGGCAGAATTACTGTTTTTCATTTAGTAAACTCCTCAGCATTGATGGACGGTGCCTGCTGTTTTCAGCAAAAAAGTGATCATGGGAGAGGAAGCAAGCTAGAAGGATTCTTGCTCTGGGTAGGAAGACCTCATGGGACTTTTAGTTTTCTTTCTGAGGGACATAAATATGAAAGAACTTACCTTTGTTCTGTCTCTTCTGGCATTCATCAAGGATGTTATTCCCACCCATACACAGCTATTACACCCCTCCCCGTAAAATACAGATGGTATTACACTTACACTGGCTGTACGGCTGCATTCCTCCTGCTCTCTTCCTCCTCCTCCCCAAGGAAGGCTAAAGAAAGGACCTTGTCAGGTTGCACAGAGAGAGGCTGGGGGATCTCCACCCTTGGAGATGTTCCAGATTTGCCAGGACACAGCCATGAACAACATAGGCACCTCTGCAGTCAGCCCTGCTCTGAGCAGCATTGGGACTGTGTACTCTCTCTTAGGGCCCATGCATCTGATCTTTCAGTGAATTCTGTGATTCTCAAACCGCACATCTTGAGAAAGCGAGATCTACCCCAAGATGCCTGAACACAGGCAAGAGAAATTTCAGAACAAATGGTTACAATACTAAGCTTTAAATTCTACATAGCACATGGAGTAAAATATAGGTGCAAATAATTCAAATGTAAATGGCATTCAGAGTAGTTATACCTTAAATTTGTTACAGTTTAATTACAGTCTAAAATTCTCTTCATCAGTCCACAGTGCTAAGTCTCAAACTTTTATGCCTATGTTTGCTCCGCATTTGAATGACTCCTATTGCAGGAGTAATGTAAGATTTTTTGGTCTACAACCCATACCTTGAGTTTGTGCTAGGGGAACATGTCCATTTAGGTCTTCATTTGTACAATTCTGTGCCTTCTTCAGTCTGTGATGTAGCAGTGAGGCAGACAGACCCACAGCTAACTTCTCTGTGATGGGATGAAATCCATGTTGAGGCCTGACATTTGGTTTCTCAGGGCTAACAGAGTTCGTATCTGTAAAATCCCAGAGGTGACAAGTTCTGGAGTGAAGAGCCTTTGGGATGCTCTATGTCCATTTCAGTGGTGTGCAGATACTCAGAACATTTGATCTAAGGAGTAGGCAGGAAGCAATTTACTAGGGCTTACTGGAGAACATGGCCTAAAAAAAAAATTACTGGTTTTTTCTCCTCCTTGTAATGTTGGCAGATGGGGATCAGCATCTGGGGTTTTCCAGATAATGGTGGTCAGAAATCGCATGTATTGCTTTGTGGTTTTCCAGATTGGAGATCACCTGGTGTAGCTCACAATCAAAATGTGTGTACAATGATAGTGAAACAAAATATGATCTAATGTTAACAGCAGGATCACGATCTGAAGAAAATCTGTAAACGTGAGAGCACACAGAAATAAAAACACCAAATGCCTAGAACTTTGCTGATATCTGTAAAAGCTCTGCTAGATTGCTTTCCCATGTGTCCTCTGAAACAAAATGCAGATCCAAAGGGAAAAAGAGGGAATATACACAGAGGCTGTAGCCAGTAGAGTGAGTACCACACGTGCATTTTCATACAACTCTGGTGAGTATTTCATTGGCAGTGTTAGTCTGTTTGTGCATCACAAGTTTGGGTTTTGTCTTTGGAAATTGTTGGGCAAAACTAATTCCCTGACTGTCTAGCAAAAAAACACAAACGAAAACATGAACAACAAACAACTAAAACAAACAAATCCCAAAAAAAAACAACAAATAAACAAAACTGAAAAAACTTAATTTAAAAAATCTTTTTATGTTTTGTTTACAATCATATTCTATGATTCTATGATTTACATCTCCACAGCCTCTCCCTCTCATGGCTTCCCAGTGAGCCTCCTGTCTCTGGCATGCATTTTGGTTTTAAGAAGATATCTCTGTCTTTTCAGCTCACTCTGAGCATGTCTTTGGGCTGAATCTCATCCTGTCTTTCTTGTCCCTTCTGAATTGCAGGGCACATTTTTTCCTTCCATTTCCCAGTATCCTGTTTTGAGTATCACTGTGATTAGGTATCCAGCTGGAAAATATCACCACACAACACACCTGGGCTTTCCTCCTACAGCTATGTGGGCTTGTGGTGAGGAAAGTGAGGAGGAAGGCTGTGCACCAGGTCTTGTTTTGATGTGCTGTTGGGAAAGTCAAAGGGCACTCCCAAGGCTGAGTTGGGACGTGCTTCTTTTGAACTGCAGTTCAGACAGAACTGTCTCATATGATTCTTACAAATTGTTTACTGTGTTTGCTGCTCCACATATTTATAATGAGTTTCACCATTGTGCTTTTAAATGTCCTTACATTTATGATGATGAATGAAACAGAACCTAGAAATAATATCTGGAGTTTCTCACTTGGTATTACTTCCCAAATTATCAAAGCATCCCTTTGGTACTGATAGCTTGAACCTGTGCATCCTGAACTGGCTTTCAGTAAGATATCATAGTACCATAGGTGTATAGGTCTTCCAGAGGCTTCAAATGCATTTTGCAACAAGCCCCACTTCAGTCTAAAGGAGGAACTTACTCTTGTTCTGTGGTCTCTGATTCACTCCTTTTATTCACTATAACTCTAGGAAAAATCTGTGGCATCTCTGTAGAGCGTAAGATATGCTCTGTTTCAGTGGCTTATTCCCTGTAGAGAATTTGTGCTTTCTGTCTCTTATTGCTACCTATATGACCACAGTTAAATATTCTAGTGTTTTCATTTTTATCTTAGAAGGTTTTCTGGCTCTATTCCACCAGCAATTATCTTAGAATATTTCAAACAGCTGACTTCAGACTGTTTTTATGCAGAAAATAGACTCCTACCATTTAGTGGTTTAAGCTGTTAAATTAGTGTTGTATGTGGACATTTTTCATTCAGAAACTCAGATTTTATTTTAAAAAGATATTTTAAACTCCTGTGAAGGAGCACAAGTAGCTCCTCTGGATCACAAAGCAGCCACCCCTGTGTTAGAGACCTGAGGACCTGGCTGCACAAGTAGTCGAGCTGGTTATCTTTCTCCCTTGAGAAGAATAACAAGGGCAAGGGAATGAATGAAGCTGATAGGGACAAGGCATAGATCTGAGTTTTCATACATAGAAGCAGCAGGGGACACTCCCTTATTCTTCCTCACATATGCAGAGATAAACACCCTTGGAGATGTACAAGCTTTGCTTGAAAGGCCCTGATCAACCTGACACAGTTTTGGTGTTAACCCTGCAGTGAGCAGGTATTTGGGCTAAAGACCTCCAGTCATCCCTCCCCATATGAATCTTTTGTGCATTCAGTTCATCACTGGTAGATAAGCAATCACATCTTCTTCCACCAGGAATGTAGGCATTTCCTTACTTGGGCTCCAGTCAAAACAGGAGTGTAGCCTCCCAAATATATCTTCCACCTAACAGAATTGTCGTACAGTACATGAACTAGAAGAAGTCCAGTATTCCTGAAAAAAACTCCACTTACTTGATCATCAGCAACACACTAATAGGTGTTTCTCTACCTACCGATGCCCTGACCAGACACCTGAGCAGACAGAGAAGCATATTTGCACTGCTGCCCGAACTGCAGACTTGATGGCTTTTGTCCCTGGATAAGCTTATCCTGCCGTGGTCTGCCATGCTCTTATTTGGCTTGCAAAACAGGACTGAGTTAAATAATTACACCATCCTGCAAATGAGGGGGAGGACCTTGCTTTTCTGCAGAAATTACCAGAGATAATTCTCTTGCTGTATTATCCCAGCTCTGCTCCCTGTCGTGGTCCAGTGGCTGTGGAGCCCCAGAGGTCCCGGCTGCCTCCGGGAGAGCAGCCAAACTGAGGTGTGACATTTTGTATAGACAGGAGGAAAGCAATGAAAACCAAGTCATAATAGAATCTGATTCATTCTCCTAATCATAAAACTTCCCTAAGTGGTACAAATCTGGGTCACAAGAGTTAGTTACTTTCTATTGTACTGTTGCAGCACATTGTATACTTAGAAATCCAAAAAGTACAGTTCTACCCTTAACACTTCTCCTTGGGAGCACATTCTTCCTGGGCACCTTTAAAGATATTTATTCATCTTGGTGGCATTACGATTTCACAAGAGGATTCAATTTCTCCCTGAGCATTACTAACACAACAGTGTATGTGTGATAAACATAAAATCTGACACAGATAAATTTGATTTCTAGTAGAGATATCGAGGACTTATTCCACTACATTATAGAAAAGTAAGATTATAATATTTTTAGCAGTTGAATCAAAGCTCAAAATATAGCAATAGTAACCTCTGCCTGGCAAACACATATCTCTCTATAATTTGTAATGTGTTCATATTTTCTAGCCGTTCTTCCCCACTCTTGGATTAATTATGTTCAAGCATGGAAATATCTCACTGACACTGAAAAAGCTTTACTAAAGTACAATAAAAAGCCATTCACTAGTCACTTAGGTTGTGTGATTTCAAATTTATTTCTTCTACTCTTACGGGTGAATGTGTATGTTAATCAATCTTTTATTTTCTGGGGCTTTATAACAGATATTTTAAAGCTTTTATGTCTGTTTCCAATCTGGTTTTTTGAGGTGTTTTTATGGTCCTCTTCTTAACAAATTACAGTTGCCTCCACAATCTAAACACAATAAGTTTTCTCGTATTTGTTGCTGTTGTAGCTTGATCCTGATGTTGAAGAGTTGCTGTCCAGTGCAGAAATGAAATCGTTTCCACTGGTCACTGTGTTAGCAAGCAGCATTCTCCCTGAGAAGTTTCAAGGTGGACATCCGGACAAGGTTTTTGAAACAGACACCTTGCAGGTGGAAAGAGGGCATTGAACGTGTTAACATCTTCCCGACTCACTGCCAACTCTATTCCCAGTTCAGCCTCCCACTTGATTTTTTGAAACTTGAACTCTTTAATTAAATCAAAACATGAAAATGAAAATGAATGCTGAGAGCAACTGTGCACCAAAACCACAATGAAACACAACACAGATTTTAGGAGACCTGATTTTCAGCAGTGACTAGGCTAGAGGCCATATGCTGCTGAGCCATCAGGTCTTCCCTCAACTTTACATGGCAATTTGTAGAACCAGACGGTCTCACATCTTTACATACCAATTTGTAAAACCAGACTGTCTCATATTCTTGCACTTATGCAGGTGAAGCCAAGGGTACACACTAGGTGGGTATCGACCTTCCCATTCTCACTTTTTCCTGGACTTGCTTGGAAGACAATTGAGCACAATAGGATCTTTAGAGCCGAGAGCTTTAGGTTAGGGATACAGTGCTGGAATTATTAATAACACCTTCAGTCAGCTTTTTGATGTGGAGGTGCTTGTAGGGCAAGGTGAAACTAATTCTGAAACCAACCATCTGGCAGGAGCTTCACCTCATTCTTCAGCTCCACTTTGGTCTCCTGATTAGTTTTTGTCCTATGTTCCTGGTTGCTTCCTGAAACAATCCATTAAAGGGAACTTAAGGCCTGTGCAGCAACCGAGTTGATAAGTAAAAAGCTTGTAGAAATGTTTAATTCTCTGGAGAAATGGCAGATTATTTAAGTATGTTTCTTTCTCATTAACTTGCTTATGGGGTGTGGACTGTATTTGTTTTATATCATATAGGAACCTATCAGATTTTATATGCTGGGTACGTAATTTCATGTAATAGTAAAAAAAAAAAATCTCAGGAAAGACTCATCTCTCTTCTTTAGTAAGTCCTCTATCTATAATTATCTGCAAGAGAAAATCCTATAGCATTCTAGCCTTTATCATAGTAAAGTATGTAAGTGGTAAAGCCCAGTAAATATTATTCCTTTGGCATGTTCATAATAAACATGGAAGCAGAAGCCTTTTCTCAATAAAGCAAATCTTTGACAACTTTTCACCCTCATGATATTAACATCTATTTTCTAGGTTTACTACTAAGCCCACATCCATTTCATTTTACAACTCCATTGTTGTAAATAGCTGTATTAATTTCACCTTTCTGCTTCAGCTGAAGTGACCAATAAAAATCTTTTTGGGTAAAAATAGGATTATTTGCAGGTTTTCTAAGCTTTTAAGGAATTTGAAAGAAAAAAAAGACTGGTGGACTCAATTTCCATGTAAGTCAAAACAGACAGGATGTGATAACTTGACTTTGTCAAAGGGAGATAAATACACTGAAATTTCTTCCAAGCTCTTAAAACTGGACTTCTGCCAATTTTTCAACTTTCCTTACCCCTAATAGAAACAAATCCCCTAAATAAACTCTTTGTATTTATACTCCTAGGAAAATATGGATTCTTCTTATTGGAAGTGCATTTAATTATTTTAAGAGATTGATTATTTATAGGAACAACTTTTAGGAAATGTCTTACCCAGATTGCCAGCAAAACATAATCATATGCAAAAACCCCTTTTTTTTAAAAAAAAGCATTTTTCACTGGTTTCTCTCTATACTGAAAGGGAGATTTCCCTTGTATCCTCCCAGTATTACTGGTGCTGGTAGTAGCTCTCAAGGAACCAGCTTGAAGTATCTCCTGGAGTGGAGGAACCTCTTTCAGTGGCATTTACCATTCAAGGTGCTGGACCTTGAGTGTCCTGAATGCTGCCCAAAGTCTGTGCCATCATCCTTCAAACTCTTCTCATTTTTGAGAACATGGACAGCACTGATGTGATCTTACAGGTTGAACTCTTACAGGCTGTGCTCTGGTGCTCCACCATTGATAAGATCTGTGTTCTCACACAGTGCTTGCTCAGGGCTGCCTTTACGAAATTAATTGCAAGGGTGAATACTCTGTTTTTATGGCTGTGTAAACCATGAAGTGATTCTTAGTGATGTCCTAATTGGTTTCACTGGAAAACTTCATGACATCTATGTTTTCCAGATCTCAGGGCTCTGCAAATTTGGGAATGCAATCATTCTTCTTCCAAGAAAGGACAAGTCCATTTGTGAAACACAGGTACCCAGCTGTACTCATTCACTGGGGAGTCTTGAATCCCGACCCAACCCAAAAAACTACAACACCCATGGAAAGATCTTTTCCATACCCATCTTCGGTTGGAGGTGGAATGTGCACTTGTCAAAATCTGCACTGCCTGACTGGATCCTGCTGTTTCCTATGAAATTCTGAAAAGAACTTAGAAATTACCTTTTCTAAATTATTATTCATGCTCATGACTACATCAGGGATGGTGCTGCCTTACTTCACTTGAGCACTCCCTAGCTCTCAGCACACAGTGTGCTGAGTCAACAGGACTGAAACAGCCACTTGTTGAGTGGAAAAGGGACCTCAGGCAGGTCCAGTCAATTAAAAGATAACATTTTAGAAAGGAAGTGGGTCTGATGTCTCTTATACATTGCTGCTGCTCTTACGTCATAATCTACCCCTCTTCTCACTCTTATCCCCGAGTCCTCTCTGCATATATATACAGTGCTCAACACAGCTGGCATGGGGTGGGGGGAAAGGGTGCTGTGAATGGATGTGGGAATACTGATGAGGCTAGTCTTGGACTAGTGTGGGAATACTGGTGAGGATGGTCATGGGCTCTGGGATATCTCCTCACTCTGTTCATCTGCAAGGACATTGGGTAGAGAAAGTGTCTTCTCAGAAAGCCTCCACTGCTTGTTATACTTCCCACATGTATCTCAGAATGAAAGAGCTGGGAGTCTAACCTGGCTGCTGTTTCAGTCATGTGATCCCTTCCAAAAGCATCATCTGTATCCTTGTAGTGCGGAGAGGTCTGCCCAGGTGCCTCCGTTCCACAGTGGTTCACAAGGAACATCCTAGCTCAGGGGACAGCCCTGCTATCTCCCCACAGCTGGCAGCAGACAACTGTTATCTCTCTGCTGTCCCATGCCCACAGCTGCCAGAAATATGTGAGGGCCTCTACCAAGGCTTTGAACACTATTATGAACCTCAGTGTCTTTCTGTCCTTCAGTTTTATAGCCAGGCATTTGGACATATCAATACTTACTAGAAGGCAGGTTGGAAACCTCTGATGCAAAGTCCTGCTAATCTCAGGAAGAACCTCTGGCCGTCTCAAGTCCAGCCAACTGCTTGCAGCAGGATTAACTTCAAAACTTGATTTGACTTGACAGGATTTAGAATAGATGCTTCCTATTTTTCCTGTGCTCATTACAGTTACTTAATAGTATTTGATTCAAAGCACTTCTCTAATGTAATTTTGATGTACTTCTCTATTAGTACGTAGTGTTCTTTGATTGAGACTCTCCCCTTCTCATTTTTGGAAGAGCTGGCAGGTGATTCAAATGTTCACTGCAACTTTGATAATTTTTAAATAATGCAACTAAATGTTTGCCCACAGAGTAATTAGGTATTCATTGACATGAGAGCCAATACTCCGTGTTAATGTTTTAGGCAGGCTAGAACTGTGAACTTGAAGACAGCTCTTAATGTCAGATTTAAATTCCACATTTCTCTTTTGTCAGAAGGCTCCAAGTTAACTTCCTTAGTTAGAGTGCCAATTTCTTACATTTGTCAAATCCACTTACCATAATTTTTAATGATTGTAGCCCAGAGAAAGCAAATACCATTCTGCTCTCTCAGTCTGCCCAGAGAGAGAGCTAAGGGCAGCTGGGCTGCTGAAATTCCTTTAGATTAGACAGAGGAATGGAAGCAAACATTTTAATTTTTTTCTCAACAATTTTCTATCTAAGAGGTGGGTTCTGAATCATAGGGTCTCTATGGCAATTAAAGAGACACAGTGGAGTGAAGTATTAAATAAAAGAATGAAGTTGGTTCTTTCCTCTTCCT
>VYZR01124452.1:11938-35829 GCA_013400675.1 Oxylabes madagascariensis
GCTGCCCACTTGCCAATAACTTCAGATACTTTGTTTATAGCAGAAATTGTGTCTGTATTTTGACTCAGTACATTCTAAATTACTTCATAAGGTATTTGTATTCAAGAGCATGACCATTCCTAGGACATGTCATAGTATAAATATCTTTAGTATCAAACCAGTACCAGACTAGGCTTCTATATGCCTCCACTGGCTACTGCCTGATGCATCTCTCATCCATACACCCAGACAGAGGTTTTCCTCATGAACTTTATAATACTCCTTCTTCCTTATGTTAAATAAGTATAAAATGAGAGTAATATAACATTCTCTGTTCATTTCTGTGGCTGGTATTGCCTTGCTGCCAGCAGTCGTGGGATTGGCAGCAGAGCATTCCTACACCTCTTGCTTCTGCCTCATCCACACTGCTCCACTTCCCTCATGGTTTCCCTTCATGCAGGGGGAATTCTCAGAGGCTGGGAATCTCTGGATCACTGTAATCAGTTTGTTCCAGTGCTCAAGCTTTTTCTAGCTACTGGACTTCTGTAGGAAGTAATTAGCAAGGAACAAAGGATGTTCTGGTCTTCCAGTCTGTCCCAGGGTTTGGCACAGCTAAGCTGGGGCAGAGTGGCAAGAACAGCAACATTCCAACAGCAGCATGGAATGGCAGCTCCCACTTAACCCAAAAAGTCTGTTTGATTCATCCCTGGAGGGGTTCAGGGCCGGTTTGGACAGGGGCCTGAGTAACTTGGACTCATGGAAAGTGTCCCAGCCCTTGGCAGGGGGCTGGAACAAGGTGAGCTGTAGGTCCCTACCAACCCACAGTTCTACGATTCTCTGATTCTTACCACTGTTTTTTTTTTTTCTTTCTTTCTCATCTCTATGCTCTGTGTTAATGAGGACATTATATTGACATATTCAGAATATGTGCTGTGCTCAGACCTCTTCTTAATTCCACAAAGATCAGTAAGAGGATTGTTGGAATGGTGAAAGCTGAATTAAATTATCCTTCACTTGCACATCTTGCCCTCAGTATCACAGAGTATGTGAAGAGCAGGGAGACTGTACTTGAAAACTCATAAATTTCTCTTCCCTGTTCCTCAAAACTGTTGTACAACTTTTGGTGCCTCACTCAGCCATCAGTGAAGGGTTCATTGAGCCCTAAATACCTGTTCTCTTAAACCCTTGTGAGATGTGCTAAAGCAAATGGTCTATAGAGTACTTGCTTCTGAGTAGGTGACAACAATTAAATGCATGTTTGCACTTTTCCTTCTCTTTGAATGCCACAGCCTCTATTTCTAAGTGTGCTACATTACTGAAAATCCCTGGTGGTCAATAGGGATCTTTGGTCTTCATGACTTCCTTTCTATTCCATTTTACTTAATTGCATGATGTCAGGCATATGGAAGTATGACAAAATGAGAGTGAGAAACTTTGTGCCACTGTGGAACAATCTTATATCTCAATGGCTGATTTATATCCTGCCTGAAGTCGATGTCAGACAGAATATGTCTCTTCTCTCCCACAGGCTGCTTGCAAAGTCAGAACAAGGCTGATCACTATCTTCATCTCTTAAGTCATGATTTCCCTCTTCTTTTGTTCTTTTCTTATTCCAGTTTGTGAGGAGTCAGGGGGAACTCCCCTCACTCCTGGGCTTTTTGTTGACTTATTGGGAAATACTTATTTAGTCTGAAATTTATCAAATTAAAAATTAGCAATATGAACACAATGAAAAAAATCAAGGGCATCTGTTTTCTTTTGAAGTCTCTTGATGACGCTGTTTCTAACATGAGTAAAAAGAAATATCACTGGTATTATACACAGAAAATTATCTTTAAAGTAGTTTCATACTTACTAATTTTTTTTTTTTTTTTGAGATTATAACCTGTATAAGCTTAGGATTGTATCATGTGTTACTTCACGACTCGATTTAAGATATCAGAAGCAATTTAGACACATTGCTCATTCATAATAAGTATTTTTTATTTTTCGTATGTGATTCACAAAAAGAACCCAAAAATGCAATCATGACATTGTGTTACTGAAACTTCTCACCTTCTCTTTCCAGCTCTTTCACTCCTTTGTTACCTGAGCTATAACCCGCTCTGTATCCCAAAAGGAAGAAGACAGCATTTACCTTGTATCTCATAACAGTGGTGTAAAAATTCAGGATTATTTACAGAAGTTCATGGAAGATGACAAAAGATTTATTCTTTGAACATGTGCACCTTGTGCTATGGAGTGTGTCCATGAAGATGCTACAATTTACAGATCACTGTGGTTCCTTCCATGACAGATGCACCTAGAGGTCCTGAAGAATCTTTTGTTCTCACTTTTGGAGATTTGTCAATTGATTGAATCAAAAGTGGGAGACAATAGAGAAGATGGGAGGGGAGCTGCAACCCCCTGTGGGCAGGTAGAGGTTTAGCTGAGAGCTAAAAAGCTCCTTTGGCTTTAGTCTTCCCAGTAGCACCACCTGATATCGTTAATATGATATAACTTTGGTGATGCTATTGAATCTTGGCAATGTTAAACCCTAGTGTGTGCTGAGCCTTACAAGCAAACACTACCAGTCTTCGGAAAATGGTAAAATGCAGAGAAATTAGTTCTCCATCTTAGCAAACCTTACTTTTCCTTATTTTTCCTTACTTTACCTTACTTTTCTGTAAAACTAGAAGAGTGAGGCTTGTCCACATGCCTCAGGAGGGTGTTGTGAGGATAACCCAGATAAGATCAACAAGAAAAGATTTCTTTTACAAGTATGCGCAGCTGCTTTTATATACCAAATGTGATTTATGGCTGGGAAGCATTTGAACAGCAGCCTGTGCCTCTCCTTCCCATAGCATGGTCTATACCAGACTTGATCCTACAGGGATGCAGGAGACTAAGGAAAGAACGACAACAGGCCAGATGCACTGGGGCAGTTCTAGTGCCTCCAGAAATGTCTTCAAAACCAGTTTTCATTTATTTGACATTGGAAACATTCTTATTAGACCATTGGCACTGCTTCGGGCTTGGGCTTGTCCTGCAGCAGGTCATGGAGCTAGGTAAAATCAGGGATAACAGACTGGAGCACAAGAGCTTTGGCTCTGCTGCTGTACTTCTGCCCTGGTAAGTGTCCTAGCAGAGACTCCAGCACATAAAGCTGTCCTAGCTGGCTTTCTGAAGACAACACTACAGGTTCTGCAATTTCCATGCTGCTATGTGGATGCCTGAACTAAGAAAATTCTGCTGTAAAACTGCAGATTTTGTGAATGGGTTTCTGGCTGACTGTTGACAGCAACAAAATCCTTCAAAGAGAGAGTTGTGTGCTGGCTGCTGTAGCAGGATTGGGAGAATTCCTCTTTGCTGAAGAGCAGAGAGTAGCTTCTCAAGTACCTTTGGGTCACTCATAGCACACAATTTTGCATTACTTCATGCTAATGAGGGAAATACTACCGTTGTGGTGGTACGTGATATGGAACTGGTCTATGTCCAGCACTGAACTCTCCTGAGCAGGCGTTCCTGAAGAGAGGTCTTTGTGCACAGATAATGGTGTTACTTTCCAGTCTGCAGAAAATAGCCACTCCTACCCTGCATCCTCAGTTACCAAGTGTTTCTGCCTCTGAAATCATAAAGCAAATTGTCCACCTTGTCTCCGAGTTTCTTGTATCTGATGTGAGGTGTAGAAACAAGACAAGTGTGGAGCTGTGCATGCTTGAAAACAAGCACGCACCCTGCCACGGGTTGCTGGGCAGGTTTGAATTGCTGGAAGAAGGGCTCTTTCCCAAAGTCACTGTTGATTATCAATTAATAATTGTCAATCTATTCCACAAAATAATTGACTTGTGCAGACAAGTTATCTTGCATACGGAATGTCTGACCTTCTTCACCTCCCCTGTCCCCCCTGCCCTAGGCCACATCCTCTCTATCAGGGCATGATATGACACATCCCGCCAGAGAGCTGCAACAGAAAGATAACTGAGATAACAGAAGAAGGTACTTGTTACAGTAATTAAGTATCTCAATGGATTAGTTGCCTTTTGTTTTCATCTGGCAGTTTCCAATCCTATTGAGAGCCAAAGGCAAGAGAGAGAAGAGGCCCATGGGCATCTGCTGGGTCTGGTCTGCCAAGAGACACCCAGCCCTGCCCACAGCCTGCCCTGGGGCTTGCAAAATCTTGCAGGGCGTAGGAGTCCCGGGGAGAAGATCTGAGTATGCCTGTGGGGAGGCAGAAGGTGAAAATACTTGAGGTTGAAGGTCTGCCCCATTCGTGGGCTCACAGGAGCTTGGGGAGGTCACCAGTGCAGGCAAACACTTTGCACCAGCTCACAGAGGCTCAGTGGAGCTCTTACTTCAGACTGCACCATCCTGCACTCAATGGTTTAAGCACACAGTGATCATTTCTCTCACACAGGTGCAAACTGAGGCAGCAGATAATAGATATTTTGCAGATGTATCTTCTGCAGTTTATAAGTTGGGGTTTTTTTTCAAATTCTATGCAAGAGTTTCCTATTATTGTCTCTTGACTGGAAGTTGACTGATTATATTCCACGTGCCAGCTTATGGACAAAAGCTGAATTTATTATGTATCTTTTGCTTGTGCAAAATTTCATCATTCCTGTATTTCATAAATTTAATGAAGTAATTTTGGGAATAAAAAGTACTAGTCAAAGAGTTTTATTTTTCCTAGCTGTCTGCAGTCCTATGACTTGAGCAGTCTTTTGCTCATCTATAAAAATGAATCAGCTTCTTTCAGATTTTCCTCTTGCCACATTATATGTCTAGACACAGTGCTGGTGAGCTGCACACACATCACAGGAAGACTGGAATAGCTTGGATTTGCATTTGGAAAATATTAACAAGTCTCAATATCAGTTTGGTGGAGATGATACCTAGAATTTTGAGACCTAGCATCATAGATTCAATATGGATGTTAATGACCCTTTTTCTTCTGCTTAGGGCCAGGAGTACACATAAGGATTGTCCTAAATCATCAGAGATGTGGATGATTTTTCTTTGCACTAGAATGCAAAATCCAAATGGTTATTTAGGAGAGAGCTGTCTGAGCTGAATGGTATAGAAACTGTAGGAAGATATGAAAACATGAGAAAGATGAAATTGTTGTTTTATTTCTTGGTTTCATCTTTGTAGGTGTTAACAGAGAATAGTCTTTTCTATTTTAATATTTGTTATTTCTTTATCATATTTTAAACAGGTGGCAGAAACAATGCTTCTGATATGTTACATGTTTAACTCCTTTTATCTAGTATCAGATGCATTTTCTATCAACTAGTTCTGTCTTTTCCCCAAGCCCGTACAAATGGGAAGCTTAAGAACAACAGTGTAGATGAGCATTTCCATAATGCTTTTGATCCCAGAAACATGTCCATTGCATCAATAAAATAAAGAAAGGAAATCATATGTTTTGTGTCTCTTTCTGAAGGTTCTGAAAAATCCACCCTACTCTGTTGGAGGTGGTGAAGATATGAGTCCTTCGAGATATTTAAGATATTCTATCTCAAAGACCCTGTTACAATGCTTTTGTTCCTCTCTGAGCCACAACAGAGATGAAATCTGGGATTTGGGATTTTCCCTACTGTAAAGAGATCTACGTAAGATGTTGATAAGGCTGGAATAGGTGGCTGAGATAAGCATCTTCTCTTGCTCATTGGTTGGTTTCTTTTTCCAACAAAGCTCAATTTTTGACTCTTCTGTTGAGCTGAGTAGAGAGGTGATAGAGAAGCATTTCTGAGCTCATGGCACAGAAAAAAAGCCAGCATTAAATACTGAGAAAAGAACAGTTGTCCACAATACATTCCAATTGCACAACCCCATTAAGAGCTTGTAATTAATGCTGGGTTTGGTCTTGTTTTTGTAAGTTAAGATGTTAATGAGTTGTCTACTACCGAATATTTAGAAGAAAAAAAAAGTGGTTATAGGCAGGAAAACCTGCAGCCTTGCAAGGAAGAAGCTAAATGGCTCTTTCGTGGTGTGTAGGTATTGTCAAAAAACAAGTGATGCAGAAAGAAAACACAGATGTTTTGTTTGCGTCTCAAGTCCAGAAATATTTCTTGTGCTATGCAGTGGGCAGAGTGTGAATTTTGCTGAAGTATCTCATATTGGTGAAATTGTTGGACTGGAGCTTTGCAGAAGCATTTTGACACCTACTGATAAGATAACAGGATGTTCAAACCTTTCACCAAGTGCAGAACATAAAATGAAGACTCAAATACATTTTGTGCTCTGGTAAATTTTAATTTTATTGGTTTACTAATGGTTATTTCTACCTTTTATATTTCAGGTGGACAATAAATACAATAAATAACTCTTCTGTTCCCTGTTCTTTTCAGAGACTTTGGATTTTTAAAAATCTTTAAAAAAAAAAGAAAAATTAAGCCTTGAATTTATCAATTTCTTGATATGTTGTCAGGATTTTTGTCAGAAATTCCTTCACATTTCCCTTCGTCGTGTACTGGCATTGATCACTATGTGCCAGTTTCTGTGAAAGAAAGAACAAAGATTGGGTTAGCAAAGATTTTATAATAAAAAAAGGAATTTAGATGAACCAGTGAAAATATACATTATTTGGAGCTACACGAGGATTTAAAAAATCATTTCCTAGAGAATTGTTCCTTGAGCAGTGAGTGTAAGAGTGGCTTTTCAGGGTGGCTAAGAAGGTGGCAGGTGGATTTTCATATAATTCTGTATATTCAGTTCATATGTTCAGTTATAACTGAAGTAATTTAAGCTAGGCTGTTTCGACCTAGCAAACAGTGCAGATACCATGAGGAGCTGGGCAGGATTGGGACAAGGGGTCAGTGTCCCGAGACCACCCTAACTATTCCTCCTCGCATGTTTGAAGGCAGCCTAAAGGAGCTGGAGACACTGCATTGTCAGCATCTTCTGGGTCTCACTGAATCACACAAGAGCTTTGCTTAGCATGTAAATAAAGGATGTTTCACTGCCCCAGAAAAGGCACCCGAGGGACGACCCAAGAGCCTTCCTGAGCATCATCATGAGTTGCAGGATTCCGCAGGTCACAGCTGTATTTCGCAGCCAAGAATCAGCAAAGACACTACTGCTTAGGTAGAATTAAAGCTGCAGAGGAGGAGGATGCTCTGCCCACCTGGCTCCAGCCATGCAACTCCTGCACATTCATTCCTCAGTGTTAGGTCATTATTATTTAATGCCAAAACACATTTTGAGAAAGGAGAATAGAAAGGCAATTTAAATAAAGCTCCTCTCCCAGAGATCTATGTTCAAAGGGTTTGGAGAAGAGAGGGCACAGTGGGGCAGAGCCCATCTCCCTTCTTCCTCTGCCAACTTAAAAAGCTTTTCACTGCTTCACACATGTTGCAATTTTATCTGACTCCTGCACAATTATGAGTATTTAAAACATATCTGAAATTAATTAAACACTTTCAAATGTTTAAATTATAAAAAAAATCCTTTCATTTTTAAAAGATAAAAAAAGATCTATAGAAAAGTGAGACTTACTCTGCATTGGTTCCTATCCAGTTGAGCCTGGAAGGTGAAGTAAAGCCTTTTAATTTTTTGATTGGTTTCGTCGTTTTCCAGCAGGTGTTTGGTTCCATCCACAAAGCATGCCAGTTCATGGCCACGCTGTTCAACAAAGAAGGCATTAGAAAAACCTAGAGCGCGTTTTGTGTTTATCCACAGAAAGATAAAATTTGTATTCCTAAATGTGGCAGCATGTCACAGTCAAATGCAATGTATTTTGCCATATATTGTAAACTGGTAAAAGACCTTTGGGGGGGACTGTAAAACACTGAAATCTTATGTATGCCATAAGAAATGACTGTCCTATCTCTCAGAAAACTTCAAACTGTAAAAGTTACCTCTTTGAGGCATAGTTTCATCTATTGCTGGGGCTTCACCACATCTGAGGAGGCTAAAAACAATGAAATAGTGCTGGATATAACCAAGGCTAAGTCTGAGGCCTGACATCTCTAGCCCAGGTTCACTTAGTATTTAGGCACCCAGCCACAACACAAAGCCTTGGAGAGATTTTCAAAGCAAGAGCCTGTATCTCTTGATATGCAAGTCAAGCCTACAGAGGACTTTTGCCTGAACCTGGGCTTGGTTCTTATTGCTCTGTAGTGGAAAGGCTTCTGCTTCCCTCCCCACCACTATTCATCAAGCTCAGTTTTGCTGCCATTGGTGTATTAATCTTCCTTATAACTGAAAGCAAAAGTTACATGAGGAGCAAAGCGAACAAACTTAAACTGAGTTAATACAAAACTTCTTTAACATCTAGAAGAGCTTAAAAAGAAATATACTTACCTCTGGAATGGGGAGACACGAACATGACTGAAAACAAAAAGAGTGAGTGTTAACATCCAGCATTCAATGTGCAAGTACAGATTTTTTTTAGTCTCATATTCTCAAAAGCCATGTACTCACATTGATAGCTGTCTGCCTACATGGGCAACTCACAGAACTATCGCCCTGGAAGAAGAGCAAGTGAGAAGTCAGTATTTGCTATCATCTCATGCACAAGCATGCATTTGTTCAGAATTAAGGTGCTAAACAGCCACTTACAAGCAGGCGGTGTGTATTGCGGATAATTCCCCGTTCAGCACAATACTCTGCTTGCACAGAGAGCAGCAGACAAGAGAAGAGTATGTATGACAGCATGCTGGCATTCATGTCAACTCAGTCTGATGGGTGACAGAAGAACAGGAGGACACTCCTTTTAATTGAGTCTTCACAAAATTCCCATTCTAATATGGAAAAACCCAATTATAAAACTGATACCAGGTGCCCACTATTTTTTCCCACAGCTTGGACAGCATTTTAAAGAAATCAAACATGGAATTGAGTCACCTACTTCAGTGACTTTAGTACTGCGGAAATTCACAAATGCTCCTCAGAAATGATTAATTTGACCATTATGATAGCACACCCCAGCAGGAAACAATGGTTAAAAAAATCTATGAAAGCTTTTTTTTTTTTTTTCCAGATGTGGGGTTTGCCTCCTGTACTTATGTAAATTATAGTTACATGAAAGCAAAGAGATGGTAATGTTTCAGCATTGCCAAAGTCCCTGAGAAAGCAAACTGATGTGCTGCAGGGTGGCTTCCCCCCAGATTCAGAGCAGGACCTTGCTCAAAGAAAGGTGGTGACACTGCAAGGGTCTGTGGAGCAGACAGACAGAGGGGTGAAGTCGTGGAGCAGTGCCTGGACAAGCTGTCACACTGAATTACAGCTGCTGCATCCAGAGAACAATCCCATAGTCCTTGACCATGATCTCACCTCTGCTGAGTGCACGTGCAGCAGTGTGGAGCTGAGCGTGGGGCCCTCAGAGTGCAAACACGCTTGCATCCCACCCATTGCCTCTCCAGCTGAAAGGACTGGGTGCAAAAGTAGTCCTAGTGAACCCAAATGGTATTAACTTGGAAATTCTCTCAGGTGGCCTCTCCAAATACAGCTGAGTGTTGGTGAGAGCCCTCCCTGGCGACAGAAGTTTCCTTTTTGCAAGTTGCACACCTTGGCAGAGCACGTGGTAGCCCTTCAGATTTCCTTTAAATCCCCAGGGTTGACTTCTAAGCATCCCTTCTGTTTGCCATAAATTCCATTATGCCTTAAAGGTCTCCTCCAAAAGCTTGAGACTTTTTCAGGTCAGTCTAGCTGAAGGATAAGTGTGATCCCTCTGGAAACTGTCCTGGAAAGAGAAAATACTGAGATGCAATCAGCTGTTTTTTCCCTGGCATTTGGCAGCCAGCAATGGGTTCACCTGGCTGAGCCTGGCTGCGCTGCCAGCAAGGGGAGCAGAGGAGGACCTGCCTGCTGCTCCTGCCTCCCTGCCTGCACACCAGCATCTCCTCTGGGCTGGGCTGGATGCTTCCTGCCTTTTCACTGAAATTTGTGCTCAGGTGATTCAGTGTGGAAGGTGCTCAGAGTCCATTAGGTGGGTGCAGCTTGCACACAGGCCCCAAGAAACAGCTAGCAAAAGCCAGAGACCCTCGCTGGGCAAGCTGAAGCTGACAGCAGGCTGTGTAGTGATCAACAAATATAATACAGGTGCAAAAATACACCCTGGGGATGGCTGGCATCCATGAGCTGGGCAGTGGCATCTTTCAGGGCACTAGACAGTCAGAGAAGGAATGAAATCATTAATTTGTGATTGAGAGCCTGTGATTCCCTGAAAAGCAATAAAGAGACTTCTGTTCAGGTACATCACTTTCAAGGAAACTGCTCTTTGCCCAAGCAAAGCAGTGGGCATGCTGCTCTCTGTTTGTTCAGGCGGTAAAGGCCCAATTAGTTTAAAGCATGAATCCCTGAGGAAAATAAATTGTGTGCAACATTTGTGAGACACTCGGGTTTCTCAGATGGTTGAAAAAGTGATTTTACATTCTTTAAAGGAAAGAGTTCAAGACCACCATTGATTTAGCCAAGGTTGTGCAAAGAAAATGGTAACAAGTCATGGAAGAAAGGAGCAAGGGGCTCTTTGGGACAACCAGGAAGTTCCACTATGTCTGTTTTTAAGGCAAATATGTTCATTAGAAATCTCATTTTTCCCAGCAACTGCTATGCTGTCTTTGCAAGGATTTTACAAAATCTGATGTACTTAGCAGGGTCTCTAGGGCCTTGTCACCTAAGGAATGACATCTCAGTGCAGCTGCCATGCTCTGTAAACTAAGGCGATGTTGGTATTTATATTATATATATATAAATACATTATATATGTACACGTTATATATCTGTATGCAAGATACATAATTAGGACCTTTCCATACATATAATTATGTACGTTGGGCAGGGAGCAGATCAGATAACTTCTTCCCAGGCCTATAGCCCAAAAGGGAAGGTCTGAATTTTTGTTCCTAGGTGCAAATCAGAATGACAGAGCTTCCAGAGCTGCTTCCAAGCTGCTCCCACGCCCGTGGTTCCTCCTTGCTCACGGTCACTCTCTGCCAGCAGTGCCAGCACTATCTCTACATCTTTGCATTTCTATTTGATTGCTTGGTGAGATCTGTCTCACACTGTTGTCGCTCCAGGCTAAATGAGTCGTCAGAGAAGCTGCATTCAATTTACAGTAAAAGAGAAATCACCAGAAGTCAAACTGGCAGTGAAAGATCTTTCCATGTATTGGTTAGAGCTGAGGTGGATGAGGTGCAGGGGTGAGTGGCACCAGGTGCAGCTTCTCTTTAGAGAGTTTAGGTTCTTTTCTGGCATTTAGAAGCTGCTCCAAGGCTGTAGAAATTAATATCTGATGCCATCCAGCAAAATGACAAACTTTTTAATAGAACCTTCAAATATTTAGCTTTGATACTTTAAAAATATTCATTATGATGACAAGCTACAGCAACATATTTTCACAAATAGGTTGTCATTTGCCAGTTCATTTTCTGTCCTCATGTCCAGGTAGCTGATCACCCACTCTTCTCCTTCAATCTCTCTTTCAGCAAGACAGACCAAAATGTGAAGAGGAAATAAAAGTTTTTCATCCATTGCTCAAAAAAAATGAAATAAAGACCACCAACTTTAAAGGTACTGGGAACAGTAGCCCATAGAAACATCCCCTATGTTGCCATGGGGACACCTGAGCAGGGAAACTCTCTGTGGTCAGCCTGGGGCAGAGGCTCAGAGCAGCAGGTGGAGTGTCCCCATGTGCTGCCACTGCCCTGCACACTGAGGGATGCAGTGGGCAGGGTGCAGTGGAGGAGCAGAGTAAGGAAGAGCTCTCCATCACCACAGATGCTGCCAGCACCAGGGCAGCCCATCAGCTTTCAAGTGATGGGCTGTGAAGATTCCAGATTATTTGGAAAAGGTGAATATATAAATATATAAATATATAAATATATAAATATATAAATATATAAATATACAAATATATAAATATATTTATATATAAATATAAAAATATATAATATTTAATTAAATTAATTAAACTAACATTTAATTAAATGTATAAATATAATATATATATTATATATTATATATATATAAATATGTAAAACTCTCCAATGTATTTCTATGGTCTCTTACAGACAGTTTGTTCTGGCTCCTTTGGAGATTCTCATGTCCTGCACATTTTTGGTTTATGTGTAAATACTTTGGGGTGCATATTTTCTTATAATGCCTCTACTTTGATGCTAGGCTGAATGACCAAAAATGCTGCACAAAACATCCAATTTCTAGATCAATATTTTAACCTGGTTTGCATAAACCTCCAGAGTTTACGAGTTCTCATGAGTTCTCATGAGAGAATTTGCATCCCAGTGTAGGGTTTCTAAGAATCTCTTCACATTTTGGGTTTTCTAATGTAGAAAAAACCAATTCCCTGCAGAGGAAAAACACCCAGATAACAAACCATTCTGTTTTACGTTTGCTGTGTGCACTGATCAAGATGGAAGAGATGCAAAGACCACAAATGAAGAGATGCTATTCATAGTTTCATTTTCCAGAGATAAGGTGGCTTGGAGTACTTTTTCCCTTTCTCTTAGATAAAGATGACATATGCTAATGTAGAAATCAAGGAAAATAGGGGCATTCTAATCCCTTCATGAAAGGGTAAACCATAGCATAGTAATAGCAAGATTACTTATAACAGAAAGGCATCAAATCCTGATGAACATTTCAGATCACACAACATTTCAGATTCAGTCCAATCCAAGATTGAATCTCACCCCCTGAGAGCCACATGCTGTGCTCTGCCCTAGCAGATGGGCCACAGGATGTCCTCAGGACTCACATTAGCTTCTGTAGGTAATGGAGCTCTCATTACTTTCAGAAGAGTTTTATTTAATTTGAAACTATTTAAGCTTATTAACAAACACTAGTGGCACTCAGGAGCTGTAGAGGGGAGAGCACGTGAGAGAGACACTCAGAGCTGCAAGTCCTCCTTGTTTCACCCAATAGTACAGTCACCAGAGCTGGCCTGGGCTGAGCCAAGCATTCCATGTTGCAATAATATTTAGCAAGAGCCGAGACATCCAAAAGAAAAAAACCGTGACAGCAACAGACCAGCCATGCTGTGTGTCGTGCATACTGAAAATGCTTCCCACAACCAACCATCTCTAAAAGCAGGCAGAAGGCAGCAGGAATTGACCATAGAGGTCACCAGTTCTCTTGTATTTTAAGATTTTTCCTAGTGTCTTCTTCCAGTGTCTTCTTTTGTGGCCTGACTGCTTTCATACCAGGAGAGAGAAACATTGAGCACTCTGACATCAGAAGTCCACTCACCCTTCCTTGCTTGTCCCACTGTGCGATGACCCTGTGTGCTGGATTTCCCACTCAGCACAGCGTGCAGAGGAAGGCTGAACATGCAGGACAGACAGACAGCACAAGGCATTCACTCCATGGCTGTGTTAGAGCTCTTCACCAGCCAGCCCCACACCACAGCTCACTTTTCATGCTGGAAGCATTGAAAATCCACCTGCAGGCTGCTTGGTGGAAACACAGCAAGAGTGATTTAACAGCGGAGCAAGGATGGATATTGGTTCCCACCTGGTTGCATAAGTAAGAACAAGCTGGCCCTTATCCATGAGAATTGGCAGGATTTCTATACCATGTGTTTCTATTCTGTGTTTGAAGTAGGCTACATTAGCGCTAAAATGTTTTGAAACATGGGATAATAGAGCAGTCCATGAAGATGAGCTAAGTCCTGGTGCTTTCACAGAGGTGAGGCCATGCAGGTGCCAGTTTCATGCGGCAGGTGTTGGTGGCGGGGCAGTGTCAAAGTGTTTTTTCCCACTTGCAAGGTTCTGGTTTCTCCAAATCTTTCTCCTGGTGACTCAAGGTTATCCATCGCTTTCTCCATCACTCGAAGAGGACCTTTGTATTCTCTTCAGGGACTGGGTGTTGTACAGCCCAGTAGCCTTAGAATTTCCTCCTTCCTAAGCAAGGATTTCTTGACATATCCAGCACTTTATATCCTACAGTGAAACTGCACATGGGACCTCTAAAACCCCTTAAAAATATACTTCTGCTGCACAAGTGGCACCTAACAGGTTGGTTGTTCCACTTGTGTCGGATTCTGGAACTATCACAGGATCTACAGTTTAGGAAAACTGCCTTGAAAATCAGTGTGACTACTTAAATTTCCCCTCACTTCACGGCTTCATTCCTTTTGGAGCGTGTCTCTGGAAGGATACTCTACATACTGCTTATCTAAGCTGGCAGTGATCAGTCTGTGCGTTACTGAAGGAGGATGTATAGGAAGAAGATGGCTTTAGAGAGAGGAAGCTGTTCTTGTGCAGTTCACAAGAACAGTTTAGCACTTGAACTTTGTCCCACTTGTCTCCTTGGATCTCATAATTTTTCTGGCTGTGTACTTTTTTCTTCCCAAGTACGAGACAGGCATTGGCCTTTTTGGCTGACGTGAATGCCACGCCTAGGAGAAGAATCTCTACTATAACAACCTCTATGACAAAACAAAGAGCTTCAGATAAACCGAAGAGATATATCTTAATGCCTTCAAAGATGTCACCTACTCCTCTGGCTCAGAAAAAGAGAAACTGAGATGTGGACTGTGATCTTGCCTTCCCCTGTGGTGGGGAAACACCAGGCAGGGACTCCAAGGCGTGAGAAAATCTCAGCCTGGCCTAGAGCCATCATAAAATAATTTAGGTTGGAAAAGACCTTTACAGGCACTTTTCAGTAGATGCTAAAACTACTGGGCAGCACCAGCCTCTTCCCACTCTATGCACCACAGACATCAAGAAGCTTCTCCCAGCGCCAAAGACCTTCATCCAGGTCAGGGCTGTTTTCTAGAAAAACAGATTTTCACTGGAAAATTGGTTCTTGTTTGATTGGATTTTTTTCAACAAAGGAAATAAGCTGCTGTAACCACTTTTTCCTTTCATTGCACTGAATAGTTTATAAAGTGTGAAAAACATCCAGCATCTCATTAAGTAATACAGGCTGTTGTAAGAGCTGGAATGCCACCAGAAACATGAAAGTTGGGCAATTACAGACTTATTTGAGAAATGACAGGTCTGAATATGCTTTCACAATCCAGGCAACAAACACATAGAAGTATGTATCCTTGGTTCTTCTGGTCTCCCTTCTCATTTTTTGACAATTTCAGGATTTACTGCATTTATTTTAGAAATGAGAGGCTCTGTAAACACCTTGAACAACCTACCAAGCAGATGGCTTCTACCACTCCAGCATGTGTGTGTAACACGCCACCGATGGCAGGTCAGTACAGACAGAGCACTGACAAAGGGAGCTGGGTCCATATTGTGAATTCTGTTGGCACAGAGGTTTTCTTTTTTTTGTAATTCAGAGACAAAACTGCCAACATATGTAATCAGTGCCTCACTGAATCAGCTGTCTGTTTGTCTGCCTTCCAGGAAAGGCTATTTTAAACTCCCATCGCCAGGTCCCTGAAAAATTCTTTGCAGATCCTAATTGCTATCCATGGATAATGATACTGATATTACTTCCAAAAATTAATGCATTTGATATATCATGCAGAAGATCATTCACAAGACACAGGCTTGTCAAGTCTGTGTGTGTGTAAAATTTAATTGCCATCCCTCATCTTTGGGACATGGGGCTGGGCTCCCCGTGGTGTCACACAACCCCAGCACCATTCGACCTCTTTCACTGGTGATACAGCCACACACACTCTACTGCAAAAGCAAAACTAAACTGTCTATCAGTCTTCATGTGCAGGGATCATAGAGCCATAGAAGGGTTTGGGTTGGAAAGGACCTTGAAGCTCATCTCCTTCCAAACCACTTACCATGGGCAGGGACACCTTCCACCAAACCAGGACCCTGTCCAACCTGGCCTGGAGCACTTCCCAGCGGTGTGATCCGTCACAGCGAGGGGTATCACTGAGTGTGCTGTGCCTCAAAGGCTGCTTGTCCCAGCCCTGAGGTGTCCTTGGTCACCAGCAGTGGCCCAGAGGCAGCCAAATCTCCTTCACTGTGGCCTGTGCTGCCGTCACCCTTGAAACCCTCGTGCTCTAGCCCGGAGTTGCTTTGCCTCTTTTGTGGTTTGTCTGTGAATGCTAATGGGGTGATGCACTGATTAACCAGCGCGTCCAGGGCTTGCCTCCAGTGCTGCCAGACCAGGGCGGTCTTTGGCAGGACAGGGTCACCCCAAAATCATCTAGAGGCTGTCCAGTGTGGGGCTGCCCGTGGGGAAGGGAATGTGTGCTGGTGGGGCAGCAGACTTGGGCTCAGGCTTGATTGGACAAGACACAGAGGGGTTGCTTGGCAGCTCCAGCGAGCAGCACATGCCCTGCCAGGGATGAGGATGCCATCAAGTGGCCAAGACTCTATATTCACCTCCCACTCGATCTTCATGATTTTATATTTATGTTATATATATATTTATATCATATATATTTATATTATTTAGAGTAGCTTTCTGCCCTCTGCTCCCTTTCCACACCAAGTTGCCCATGGATCTCCCTGATAGCTCCTTCTGGCAGGTGTGTGCTACATGAAAGTTTTGTCCAGGCAAATCCTGGGCTCCAATCTCAAAATTGGTTTAATTGAATGACTAATATAATGAAATATCACCATGCAACTCCAACATGGTTCTCAGGGCTATAAACCCAGAGAGCACTGAATGAATTGAACCTGGGCTCCCTGAGGGCAGGATCATGCAGATACACAGCTTGTTGTGAACTTATCAGTTTAATTCATTCATGGTCCATTTTACATTATGCAGGCAGATGAACACACCATTTATTTGCATTAAAAAAATAATCTGGTCAAGTATTATCCCTGGAGATGCATGATATTGTCCATCTAAAAAACATGTTTAACATACATGCATTAAAATAAGCAACATGGAAAGGATGAATCCTTAAATGCAGCCAGCAACAAATACTTGTGTGAAGGCTCATCAACTTTTTCCATATGGTTTATCAAAAACAGTTCCATGTATCCTAAAGAAGGTCAAAGGCACTGTGAGCCTTCTCCACAGTGAAGTCCTGAGATGAAGCAACACCAGCTGTTTCTCCCCCATTTTAAGGCCAGTTCTGGGAGCACCCACACTTCTGTTTTTAATCTGGGCCCCAGTGATGAGGAGCCCAAAGAATGTGACCCCATTTTCAAGTACTGCTCCAGATCCAAAGTTTTAGGCACTTTCTGCTTAGGTGTTCAAGTGTTGTGACCAATTCCCCCATTCATCCAGGGAAGAGGATGTAGGAGTTTCTCTTCCCTTCTCCTCATTTTATGGAGGAAAGCTGGACAGCTGCTCCACATTGTCTTCAGAAACCTTTTTTTGAAGGCATCTGCTGAAACTGCAGTCACTGGGCTTTTCCCCCAGAGCTCTTCTCCAGAAGAAGAGCTGTTCCTCTAGAACATTTCCCAGATGGAAAGTTGTCCTAGATTATTCCCTCATGTCATGTGTCCCTCTACATGTGAGCCCCCTTGGCCTGTCTTGCCAGTGCCACCAGAGTCCTCTGGTCACAGCAAAGCTGGTCCTTCTTGGGCTTTGGCATCAAAAGCCCCATGCTTAGAAAATAAATCATAAGGATATTTAACAGCGTAAGGAGAAATGCTCATGATGTAAAAGATCTTGGAATAATTGAGAGGCTGAGGTAGACCAAAGAGAGACTGGGTCTGCCCCAGTGGTCCCAGTGGGATTCCAGCAAAGAGCTGGAGGTCTGAAGTGTACTGTGTCCTAAAGTGACTGCCTTTGGTGATGGTCTGCTCATGGCTACAAAGTGATGTCTGCAGGTTTTGGCAGCTGGTGAGTCATGACAGGGAGCTCAGAAGGTCTAATGAGATACCTCAAGCCAGTTCCTGGAGGGCTGCTCCAGGCAAGCTGTGTAAATTAATAGGCAGCCTTCTATATGAAATGCAGACTGGTTTTATTGTTTTCTGTATAAAAAAAGCAGCTTGGTCTCTGAATTTAACATCCTCCTGTTTCCCAATTTAATTTATACCTTGGATAACAGACTGAAGTTGTTGAAGCCTTTACATTTTTCATGATAAGGTGTTAAATTTGCCAAACTGTGTTGTAGAACACAACACAGGGAGGAGCTGGGAAGAGTGGGAGGAGTCACCCACTTCTTTGAACCTGAAAGCAAGCTCAGATTTGGTAGGAATCCAGACCTTTCTACAGAAAAAGCACCTGTGTACCCACCGCATTTCCTCCTTTCCTTGTTCACCCAAGAAGACGAGTGTTATGATGCCGTGTTGTACGAAAGACGTTCCCTTGGTGACTTGAGGTGGACTGGGTTTGGGTCCATCCCTTGGGAAAGGGAAGTAAGTTGTCTTCCTGGTTCAGTAGGAAAAATGTCATTGGTGAAGAAGTCCACCACCACCGCCAGAATTATTAAGGCGTTCTTAGTCAACAGTGAAAGATTTGATAATAAAATAGTCTTTGGATTTGGTTGAGCTGGTGCGATTTTCGGAGCCCTCCGCTGGCCACGTGTCCACAGCCCTTGCTGTAGGTGAGGATGGAGTCTTCGGTCAGAGCAGCTGACCAACACCAACACCACGCTGCTGGTCTGGCTCAGTAAAGTACGAAACTTTCTGGTCTTCCTGGCAACACTTTTGAAATAAAAAGGAAGGAGATTTATGAAGTACTGCAGAAAACAGCATAGACGGCCAAGAAAACCCTTGAGTATCTAGCTGCTAAAAAAGTTTCTTTAATCAGATATTTTTAATGCTGCTCCTTTATGCAGCTCTAAGTTAATGAAGGAAAGAGTGAAACAGTGACTTGATAGTCAAGGCACTTTGAAAGATCTTAATTTCATATCTTTGGGGGTGGAACAAGTGACGAAAAAATACTGTGCAGGAACTATAATAAAAATGATATTTCAAAACTTATAAAATATTAGAGGATAATTTCCTTTCAAATTATTATTTCTGATTGATATTAATTAAAATAATCACAACAATCTGAACAGATTACAGTGAAACTCCAGGACATGTGGACTGAAACTAAAATCCATTGGCACATTTGCACTCTGCTCTGAATCCCACAGACCCAAATTGTGTTTGGCTATTCAGGTGTTGGTACCCGTGTAAGTTATACAACTTTCAGAGGATCTATACAATTGCAACTCTATTTGATTCAAAGATAAATTCTGTAATTTTAATAAAGCTGGAGGGTCTTTAAGTGCTGACCTGGAAGTTAGGGTTTGGTCTCAGTTTGGCATCTTTTCATTGCCTTGAGAGAAAGTTCATAGCCAAGAAACATGGCTGCGCTCGATGGGAATCCTCGCACTGTATTGACCAAGAGGCCCCTACAAAAGACCTGTTGGGAATGGAGCAAGGTTAGAGCACAGGAATATACTGACTATTTTAAGAAGAGGAAGAACACACTGAATGAAGTCATAGTGGGATTCTGAAGAACCAGATCTTTTGGGTTTGCTTGGAAGAAATGCTCCCACTGCTGGTCTTAGCTGAGGTCTGCCCTGGGTAAGGGGAACACAGTGGCAGAAGTCACTGGTTTGGCATCACTGTGCTCTGTGCTCCCTATGGACCCCCATCTGTAGATGCCAGCCAGAGCTAAAGAGGTAAAGGATAAAAAATTGCCTCATGGAACTGGTACAAAACAGAAAGCAAGAAATCTAAAATGTCTTCCAGTGTTGTCCTGCCTTGCTACAGTTATAGGGTGACAGAACCACAGAGTGCTCTGGGCTGGAAGGGACCTTCAAGCTCACCTTGTTCTAACCTCCTGCCATGGACAGGGACACCTCCCCTAGACCACATCCAAGCTGCCCTTCCTTCCCTTGGCATACATACACATGTGGGGATCATACAAGCCCCAGGGTACAAGGGGGCTCTGTTTTCATGCAGGAAATGCTCTGACCCCCGGGGCTGGGTCTGTGGGCAACCAGAAGATGTTTGGCAAGTGGAGAGGGAGCAGTATGGCTGCGAGCCAGCCCAGCCGTGCAGGGACAGTTTTTCAGGTTTCACCTTTGAGCATAGAAAGAATTTCTCAATCAACTGTAAACCAGGCTTCTCTGTACCTGAGAACCCTCATACTACTGCCTTTGGGAAAAATATTTGGTAGAAACTGATATTTTCCCATGAGTCTTCCTAAGATCAAACTTCAGGTACTCATACATAACTCAGCACTTTCTTTAATGAAGATAATAAATACCAGCTTCGAGATTTCCTTTTTCTGGTCGATATATTTCTTTTTAAATGATGCTGGCACGTACAAGAGTGAAAGATTATGTGGCTTTTAAATGCTTGAACAGTAAAGTGCTTTTGAAAAAGCCTTGTCACTCCTGACTCCTGGCCTTGACTGGTCTCCCTTTGAACCTCCCTTGTCAAAAACACCACACCCTGGTGTGTGTGAGGACGTGCACAAACTGCTCACTTTGGAGTGAGTCTGCCCACAGTATGATGGTTCCAGGGGGTATCTCTGCTGGCCTGTTTCTCACAAAATCACTCCATTAACCACCAAGGCTCATCACCACAAGACACTAATCTAAACACCTCAAGTTCACAACAGGTGTGAAAAGGAACATCAGCAGTCAAACTCCTTTCCCGGCTTTATAACGGCAAAGTTGCCACAGCTACTATAAAAAAAACATGAAAAATCTTGGCCCTGAGATCAGGAGCTCTTAGATTTAAGCACATACCAAATTTTTCCCCTGGAATTACTGAACTCCTTCTAAGCATCATCATATCTTGTGTCCAATAAGTCCAAAGCATAGTGCTGACTTGTTTGAGACAGAATCAAAATATGTTCACAGTGTTTAGATAAAGCTTGCAATGTGAAATTGCAGTGTTGGGACATTTGGGATATTATTTGATTTATTTGGATGTTTTATTTTTTTAGGAAAGAGAAGTTTCTGGGAGGAAATTCAATGTTTTTGCATTATTCATAAAGTAACACAGGTTAAATAACAATGATGATTTAGGATGAAAAGTCCAGAGGCATAAATTTCTCTTATCAGAATGAACACACCTGGCTATGGAGAAAGACAAGGGTATAGTTGTGTTTCTTTGTGTACATCAGGCAATTATTTCCAGCACTGAGAATGCTGTTGCTTTGTCCCAGAATGAAAACATCCAGCCCTGGGTTTGCCATTTGTCATTTGTGAGTCTCCCAGCATTTAGAAAGATTTTCCTTAAGAGAGCAGAATCCAGTCTTGCTATCAACTAACTGTTCAATCCTACTGACGGCTTTGGGGCAGGTGCCAGATGTAATGGCAGAAAAACTACAAGTACAGAACTCCACCAGAAAACTCTTTTAGTTGTTAATTCAGGCAGGACAAGGAGGGCAGAGGATGAGGATGAGGACGGAGAGAGAAGGGAAAACCTATGGAAGTTCCTGTTTCAGCTACCCTGCTGTGAAAGTGCACACCAAGTGGAATGCACAAGGCAGGTACTGTAGAGCCTGGGCACCCTGTTCCCCATCTGACTGTCCAAGCACAGTCCTCAGCATCTCTCCAGGTGCTTGTGCTTCACGTGAATGTGACTTTCTTCACTCAGTGGCAAAAGCTGAACCAGACCACAGGTTCCTGTACAGCTGGCATAACATAGTGGCATGTTGGCAAATACTGAAGTCACACTGACCTGTAATTTTGCAGGTTATTTTCCCGTTTGTAACTTGTTTAACTTGTTACATTTGTCTCAGAATGTGAAAATTAACACTTTGGAGCTAAGAGACGACGTGCTGTACTGATGATAAATACAGATTTGTTTCAATATCAGAAGACATTACTTCCACAACCATGCCTTGGCAACACTATGAAGCTGCAAATCCTTATTCTGTGCTATTCACATTTAACGGAGGCAAAGTTTGCAGGTAGAACAAATATTTTTTATTGCACTAACAGACAAAGTCAGAAAAGGGAGATAAGTTGTTTGGCATGCAGCCCTTCTTCATGTTCGAAACTAAAGCAATTCTGATTTAAGAACGCTGACAATCAACTCTGTTTTGGTGCCAAATGAGGGAGAGGAGTGCAAAAGCAGCATTAGTTCCACCAAAGCACTGCCCAAGGTGACCAGACACACCCGGAGTGCCTGGACAGTCCACTGGATTCAGTTCATTGACACCAAAGTCAAGGGGAAACATTTGACCTCTGCATTTTGCAGAAGAATCATGGAGGTAAGACTTTCTACCTCTGATTTATGATAAGTCAAATTATATCCATGACTAAGCGCACTAACATGAAATGTTTGAAGTTAATTACACCAGCAGTGTGTGACCCCCAGTCATTAATTTCTTTATTATGTAACATGTATTATTACTCTCACTATTTTGATTTAGAAGGAATCTACACTATAATTACCTACTGCCATTATAATAATTTAGCACTAACTGGCTTTAGCTGTCTCTCAACACTGCAGATAGGTTTTTAACAGACACTGTATTTTCCAATTGACAATTAAATACCTAACAACCAGATTTAACTTCAAATGTCACTTACTTTTAAGCCCTCGTTCTGGTAGCTCTGCAACATGCAGTCAAGGATCCCTTTGTACTGGTTTAAATAAACGCCATCTGCCTGAAGTCGACTTTTCACAACATCCATTGGTGTACATACTGCCCAGGAAACGGCTCCTGGAAAAATGCAGAAGTATTTGAATGATTCCTTCACTATACTTCCTTGCCCTCAGGTCAGTGAAGTCAGAAATTCCCATCTATCATGTCATATTCATGTGATTTTCATGTCAGGGCATTCACCCTGCTCAGGCACAGAAACTGTGTTTCTGGGACAACGTTCCCTGTTTCTGGAACAAATGTTCAGATTTTGGAGGTTATGCTCCTGATCAGATGCAGTTCAGATGCACATCTTCTGCTGTGCTTCTGCTGGAACATGGACTTGCCATGGGAAGAGCCTGAGCTGCCACTTGTGACGATTTCAGAAAAAACAGAGTCTTCTGATAATTCCATTGTAAAGCAGAGTTTGAGCTGAGGCTACAAATAATGAGTAGGTGCATCTCAGGCTGCCAGGATTAGGCTCCACGCAGTGAGATACCCTGTCACTCCTCTAAAGAAATACCTGTTTCCTGCAGCTGAGTGGGATGGTTTGCCTCTGGAAAGATCAGTACATGACTGCAATCCATGGCCCAGCTGGACAGACAAGAGTTTGTCTGGACCTACGTGAGTGTTGGGCCACACTAGAAAAGCTATCCAGAGGTACCAGGGGCTTCTTTATTTGAGGAGAAACGGAGAAGGCATTTTGTTATCACTACCTGAGCTAAGGATGGACTTGCCTTTATGGATCTGCAATTTAGAAATGGCCAAGAAGTGGGGAGTGGGAGTAGGCGTGACCTTTCACATGGTGGAGGACACATATGCCAGTTTTACTGGCAAGTGTACACATGAAAAAAAAGAAGATCAGTAATAGTCAACTGGGCTTCTGCTGGGTGTGGGTAGGTGCACACCCTCCTGGTGGGCAGCCAACAGGTTGAAGTCCTCGTCTGGAGGCGTCTTGGCTTCCACATATCCCTGGCAATGTGATTGGCAGGCTGCCCTGAGGCATCCAGGGAGATGAAGGCACTGTCTGTTCTCCTCTTCACTGACAATGAGCCCAATGAAGCTCTGATAACACGACTTCCATAAAGTTTGTTAAGTCATAAAGTGCAGCTGTGGTGCCAGGGAACCCTGCCCTGGGGAAGGAAGGTCGTTCAGTCCCGTGTCCTCTGCTGGTGTTCAGGAGGATGCGGTGGCCTTTGAGTCACCCTCGTAATCTGCCCTGAGAACCTTCCTGTTCTTGTTTTGCCAATGCTGTGAGGAAGTAAAGGTGCTTACCTGCTACACCCCCTGCCACCCAGATAGAGAAGGGATTAGGAGAAATGCTTCCTTCAGGAGTTATCCAGTCACAGAACATTGCGTACGGGATGAAATAGGCGCAGTACCCGGGAACATCCCTCAGGAGCATTGCTACGTTGCCTCGGTACACTCCTGCTATCCCCTCTTTCTGTAAGATCGTCCTTAAGCAGTGAATTGGGCCTCGGTACACAGGAGATCCAGGAAATGTGGAATTTAGTTTAACGTTTGCTACCAAAAAAAAAAAA
>VYZR01124465.1:0-25361 GCA_013400675.1 Oxylabes madagascariensis
TGCAGGAGAAACAGGCAGTGGGGCAGTGAGGGCACCTGGACAGCTGCTCTCCCAAAGCTAGAGAGGTTGGGAAGAGCAGAGGGATTACAGCCCTTTCCCATGAACACTCAGAAGTGCTGTACTGGCTGAAAAGAAAAGCCAGTACTATGAGGAGTTTTTCAATAGTATCAAAAGCATTTTAGAAATGTGTTAGCGATATGGCCTTTTTGTTTTTTCAAATCCACAAATTAGGTTCACAGAAAGTTTACATCCTCTGATTAGGTGGTGCTGGATTTGTCCATTTGCATTTCTGCACCTTACTGCACAGGTGTCAAATCTGACACTTGCCTGACAAAGGCAGGAAGAGGTGTGAGCATTTTGGGGGTGGGATGGGGAAGGGGCAGTATGGGGAAGGAAGGTTTCCAACAGCTCTGATGAGAAACCAGGGAAGCTTTTCAAGTCCTTCTTTATAGAAACTGCCTTTATTCTTTTCCATTCCAAAGTAATACAAACAGACCATCTGATCTAACAGCACTCCTCTCTGATATGCAGGTGGAGAATGATAGAAAGAAGGGCTCATTTTCCCCTCTCTGCATGTCAGTCACTCACACCTGCTACAGGGGAAAAATGCTCCTTGTTAGACCAGATCAGCTGGGAGGACTTGGAGTTCAAACCTCTTCCCAACCTCTTGGCAACATGTACCAGGTTTTTTATCAGAGCCTCTGGCCAGGAGGCAAGATCAAGCTTTTAAATCACACCAATCAACTTCCATCTTCTTTCATCTCCCACTAGCAAGTATCCTGCAGCTCTCTGCAGTGTTTCCCTCTCCAAATAAATGTTTCAGTCTCTATTCCAATTAAAGGATAGAAGAATACAACCAGCCCAGGCCTCAGCAGCAGGTCTAGGGGGTGCAGACACCATGCAGGAAATCTCTGCTAAGCAGGCAGTTGGTTCCTGTCTGTAGCACAGCTTACATTTCTTACCATCCAAGATGCTGCTGTTAGCAGAATGGTACCAAAACGTCACAAAAAAGGAGGATTTATTCCTATGAGAAGTGCTGGAGTGAGTGTTGGTTAAATCCTGGCACCCAGAGCCTTGCCCACATTATGGTAAACCCTTCACAGATAACAGCCCCACATCCCCAAGGGGCCATGCACTCTTGACAGCTCTGGCTGCTGGAGCCCAGTTTCAGGATTTCACAATTTTTGGGCCCATGTCCAAGCACAGCTGTGCACACTCTCACAGCAGCAGCAACTCTCCAGGCCTGACTGCTCCTCCACCCTGCAGACACACAGGTTTCACGGATCCCATGTTCAGCTGCTGGAACACACCCAAACTTTCATCCAAGCCACTTGCTCTTTTCTCTGGAGATGAAAACAACCGGGCCAAGCAGCACATCTCCTGTCAGGTGTGCCCCATGCCATGGTCTTGGCCATCCTTGCTTGAACTTGATACACACAAATCAGCATGGATGGGACTGGGAGGGAACATCATCCTGCTCCACAGAAGAGCAGAATGGTTCCAAGGTCCATGCTTTTTCCATGCAAGAAGCATATGGAAAAAGCAGGGATTCATACACTAATTCAGCTGCTTTAACAGGGAGTCTACCCTTCCTCGACCTCCTAAGAGATATCAGCTTTTTTTTTTTTTTTTTTTTTTTCAAATGAGATGCCTAGTTCCAAGTTGCACCCTCTAGCAAATTCCCGAGCCCACAGTTATCTAAATGGATAGTGTCTCTAAATTGTCCACTTAAGGCCTCTCAGGCTTCTGCGTGAGCTAAGCTAAAGGAAAAGCAAAGGGGAAAAAGTCTCTCTCCTTCCATGGGATTTTAGCTCCCTACACATTAACATTTCATTGTAGCTTTCAGCAAGTGAAATTCATTGCACTGCATTTTAAGGAAGTTAAAAAAATTCAAGGTGGTTCAGAAAATATTCAAACATGAAAATACACCTCAGAGCATGAGGCCTTAAGTTAATTTAGTTAAACAGAATGATTACTGAGGGTGATTTGATTAGTTATACTGCCTGTGTTGCATTACACACATGTTCTATAGCTCACTTACCAGCTGAGCAAGTCATGGCTTCAAGAAGTCTTTTAATCCAATAAAGTAGAGCCTTAAGTGCTAAGACCTAGATAGTAGGTCCAGATTGTCTGAAATGAGAAGGAAAAGGATTGAAATGAGACACTGGAAGAAGTAATGAATTTCCTTTCTTTTTATGTCAAGTGAGACAGAATATATTTCCAGAAGCAGATACAAGTTGCTTTGCTTACAAACAAAAATTACTTAGTAAAACAACAACATACAAGTAATTATATTAACTGATCCCTTCTGGCCTCAGAGCTCTTAAGTGTAAAATTAACTCAATTTATAGTTTTTGCATTGATCTCTGGCGAAAATATTAGTAGAAAGCAAGGAGAGTAGTTTTCTTTGTATCTGAGGAAGCTCAGAGCCCAGGCATCTTCAAACATGCATTCACAGGCCACTTCAGGAATTGCACAGATTCAGTCACCCTCAGCTGAGCGCTGCAAAGCTCCTGCACCATTTAAGTACAAAGCAGAGCAGCCTAATTTAAAATCATCACCAGAGAGGCACAGCTTAAAGCATCCTCAAAATGATGTGCCTGTGTCCATTGAGAGGGAAGGGACATTCCTGGGCATCCCCCAGAGCCTATGTGCCCACTCAGGAATCCCTGAATGGATTTCAGCTTCTCTTGGCCCCTGTGGAAGCCTGGCTGTGCTTTAGGCTTTGCACCATCCATGATTGACACACACACAAATAAAACTTCAGACTTCCAATCTTCCTATCCTAAAATAAGTTCCCCAGAACCAGCCTCTACTGAGCAAAGTCACTGTGAAACCCCTTCCACTGTCACCATGCAACAGGTTTTGTAATCAATGTTCCACATAATGAAAAAGGGGGGAAGCCCAGAAGAGACACATAAGCCCCATCAAACTCTTCCACCAGTGGGGAGAGGTTGCTCACAGCACCCACACATCTCACCAAGAACTGAATCTCACAAACTGAGCGAATTTCCCTCCTTTGGGCCTGCAAATGTCACTTGATGTTTACAGCCAGCCTTGGAGGCCTCATTCCTCATGGCTGACCCCAACATTGATAATATCTACCTACACAATTTCACTTTCCAAAACAACATGCTCAGATTCCTTTCCTGCTCAACAGATTCTCAGCATATACCTGCACAGTACCAGGAGCCCAACTACTTTACACACATAATCCTGGTCCAGATTATCTCTCTTGTTCACAGGAGCAGATTAACAGGTCAGAAAAGGAGTGTAGTTGAATCCCCCCATCCAGGCAGAGGGAGCACACAGCTTCTTACCAAAATCTGGGATTCTGGAGCAAATCTCTACTAAGGAGCTGCTACCCCCCCCAGCAGCTGCAAGCCTCCCACTCATTAATCCCTCAACTGAACCAGCATTTCCTATTAAGCCAACACATGCACTCAGGGAAGCCCAAGACTCCTCAGGAGCCTTAGGGTACCTCTACAGAGTGCCCAGGATGTCCCTTGTTTCCCAGCAAGCTTTAAATAAAGTGACAGAATTTGGAAAGCTCCCAAATGCACTTGGTCTCAAAGAGAAGGTTTTAAGACCCAAAGGGCATAAGTAGTCCCACACCACACCTGGTGGGGATGCCTTGGGGTGGCTGCCTAGAACAGAGGCTCGACAAGATTAAGAGAATAAAGTGGAGATTTATTAAAGGCCTTCAGTGGATACACCTTGGGCAGTCAGAGCCTCCCAGAGGCTGCACCCAAGGTGGACGATGGTCATGAGTTTTTCAGGCAATTATAAGTTTGATCCATTTACATATCAGAGGCTAATGCTCCAATTACAGCTTCAGGTAATGAAGTCATTTAGTCCAAGTTTGCTCCCCCCAATTCATTGTTGTTTACATCTCTTAGGGCCTGAGACAGTGAGGTGTCCTTGAGTTTCAGGCCTAGAAGAATTAATTGTTGTGTCTGAATAAAACAGGAGAACCGTAGCTAACAGGCTATGGAGCTTTAGAGTTATACCCTAAGGCAGTGCAGGATCTAAAAATATAAAAGCTAAATCCTAAGGCATCAGTGGGCCTGGCACCCCCAGCTGCACTGGTACACACAGTGACCACAGTGGATAAGGAGCAGTGAGACACCCTGCACTTCCAGCTGCTGCAGGAAGCAGAAAAAATGATTCACATCCTTTCAGGCAGCGCCGAGCCGAGCGTCACTCCTCGGCTACAAAACTCCAGTGGCAAAGCAAAACACAATGCAGAACCCCAAGTCCCTGATGCTGCTCTGTGCTTACTCATGACTCAGTTCCCAGCCCTGTTCCTCCCCAGAAGCAGCGCTCCTCTATTGCTGAAATTACAATCTACTTCCTGAACCCCTTTAAAAAGAAAAGCAAACAAAAAACACCAACCAAATTCTTACCTGTCAGCTTTTCGCTAGAAGAATTGGCTGCATTTCCAGGAAGGACACGCAACAATATGTACCTGCTTGCTTTAACACCTTGGGATTTGTGTTTTTTAAAAGATGCAACAAAAACATTATGCTGATGTGCAAGTTGTTATAATGACAGCCAAGAACAGTTTGCTCTTGTTTAGTTCCATCAAGAGCTATACAAAGAAAGGAGAAGTAATATCTCAGGGTTTCTTGAGGGAAAGGCAATAAAACCAGAATTTACCAACAACTTCCACGTGTCTTTTGTGGGTTTATCCAGTCACACACCAATTTACAGCTGTTAACAATCCGTCATTTCATAGCACAGAGAGGCAAGGGGCAAAGGAAGAAGGGAAAGGGACTAAAGAACTCTTATTTAGGCTACAGGGGAGAATGCATCTGTAAGGCTAGAGCATCTGCTGACCTCTCAGAACTGTCAAACTTTCCCTAAAATCAAGGCTGCCAGCCACTGCTGTTGAATCAAGCCAATGTTTTCTTGCACTTAAATTTGTATCATATATGAAATTCAAGGAAGTACATTCAAAACAAGCAAAATATTCTCAGTTTCCCAGCATGGGAAACTGCCAGACACTCTTCCCTCCACTCTGTATTCAGGCAATGTGAATTAAACTCCAGAATTACATTAATGGAGAACTGGGCACCTGTCTCTCAAGGTAGAGTTTTACTGCCCAGCTGGGCAATTCAGCTGAAAAAGCCTCCTCAAATTTTACATTCTCAAGTCTCCTGTGACTCAAATATTATGAGACTCAGGTCTGATGAATCACTAAGGTCTTACATGAAGAGCAAGTGCTGATGGGTGAATGACAGATGCATAAACTCTGCCTGTTCCCTTTGGTCAACCAAACAGATTTAAGTCCTACCCAGCACTGAACACTTCAGGGAAGGGTTATTCTTGCTCAGCTAGCAATGACCACTCTGACTCAGCCACATACATGCATTTAAAATTAATAGATGCAAATGACATGGGCCAGTTGGAGAATGAAATATGCAAACAAACCTAATCCGTGTCATGCAAAATAAGTAGATCAGGAAAGCAAAAAAGTTATATATATCCAAACATTCTTTGGTTTGGTCGTAGGTTTTTGTTCTTCCCCTTCCCCTCCCAAACAGAATGCTTGCATCCCTACTGCCTGCCCTGGGAAAAGGGATTCCTGCAGTGCTGGCAACACCACGGGAATTCTCAGGTATTACCTCCCTCCTTGAACACACTGGAGTCCATGTCATGTACCTCTAGGTCTTTAGGACACAAAGGGGGTGGATTCTTTGGTCTGGCAGCCCTTCTGTCACTTGTCCAGTGCAGCACCTACAGCCACTGAGCACAGGGAGTCACCTGTGGCACACAGCTTGTGGGAACACAGCAGTGGCTGCCAAGCAGGAAGGGATTTAGCTGTGGATCCCAGTTTGTCCCACCACTTCTGGGAAAACTTATCAGTTTGTGAGAAAGTCTCCACTGAGTGTGCTGTCTTCACGTTTCCTTCATTTCTTATTGGTGAGAAACCAAAACAAAACTGCTGGTCACACTGCATCCCCCTAGAAATGTAGCAGAACCCTACAGTGTAGTGGGGAGATTTGGCTGCCTGGCCCAAATTAAAAGATTTTGATCTCTGGTCCTTTTTGATGCTGAAACACATGAGCCTTCAACCTTGCTGCATTTCCTGTTAGAATCTCAGTAATGGGCAGGGAAATGGGGACTGGAGAAGAGGGAGAGCCCACCTGGTGCTTGGGGTTTGTTTTCTGCAGTGCCTGTAACCATGGCATCTGAGCAGCACCACATCACACACATTCCGAAGAGGAAGGGCTCCACTTCCCCTCTCCTTCCCCTGGAAAAAAGTATCATTTTATTCATGTTTTGTACTTACTGGTTTTGTCTTTAGAGAACATTTGATATTAAGGAACTGTATGGACAATGATATTTTAGACATTTTTCTGAATAAAGCTGCAAAGAGATTCAAGCAGCCCAGTTACTTATCAGGGGTTTGGTTTTCGAAGAACCCAAAATCTAAAGTGCCTGGACACACAATTTTGGTTTGACTCATGCTACCTTAGAGTTCAGATCTATATTGATCTGACAATGCAGCTTAGCACACAGCCTGGATGAACACAGCCCTTTGTGGGGTTGGGTTCTGCAGCTGTCGCTTCTTTTGCTAAAAGCTCTAAACACCACTTTTCTCTGTCCTCCTCTATTTATTTTTTTTTTAATTTTTTTGTCTAGACACGGGGCAATTCCAACCTCAGCCTTCTCGTTTGTTTTGGTCACAGATTATAGACGCACAGACATTTAGCCCCATGTCTTTCTTTTCTGCTTGCATTTTAACAGCTCCTCACTTCCATTCAATTAAACTGTTCCTAAAGGTCCAAACATCCTCAAGCCTCAAGAGCGATTCATCTTTGTTTCTTTCTCAAATTCTCTGACAAGAAACTCTTGTATCTCATCCAAAGAAAGAAAAATTGTGTTTTGCTGTTGATAAAACTATTTTTAAAAAAATAGTGTTAAGCACTTTCAAAGAGGCAGTGCCCTTTGGAGCTGTGTTATTATCCTCTTCCTCCAATTCTTTCATGAAAGTCACAAACCAGAATGCAAGAACCCAAATGTTCCCAAGAGCAGCAAGCTGTCACCTTCTATATATAGCTCAGGTGTCACAGCTCAACCCCAGCTTTATCTAAGAGCCTTAGCAGTACAGAAACAATGCTTGGGAGGCTGAGGATACATTTAATTACAGCATTTTTACTCACAGTAAGTTTTGGCAACCAGCTTCAAGCCACCACTGTGTGCGTCGATAAAATCTGCAGAATTTGGGGAAGGCTCTTGCATCCACGCTCCTGGGAGCATCCCTGCAGAACAAATGGTACAGATTTCTCTCCTCTCAACTGAAAGACAAATTTTACATCTGAAAGTTTCACAAGTTTTCTTTGGAAATGCTTGAATAAGTGAGTTGGACTGCCTGAATTATCGAGATGACAAATGCCACTGCCATTTCTAGACCCTTCTCAAACCAGATCAGGACTCAGTGCTGGACTTCCCCTCCGATTTACTGGCAGCTCATTCAGCCATGAAGGATTTACGTGCCCAAGATATCCCAACCTCCCCTGCAAGGCTGCAGTTTGTCCCCTCAGAAGGCACCACGGGCACTGTTCCACAACTTCCTGAGCCTCTGGGCCCTTGGATCCTGTCAAATCCACCCAGAAAGGCTCTACCTGCAAAGCCACCCTGTCCGTGCAATGAGTGAAAGGTAACACCATAAACTTCACAGGCCCATGAACACTAAATGAGGTGGTAAAGGCAGTCACGTATCACTTCATCAAACTAATTCCGTCAGTAAGTGAAACCTGTAAAACCATTTACAGTCTGCAGTCGGCTTCAATTTATATCATTCTGCCATGAAATCAATGTGAGACTACATATGGTTTTCTCAGATTGAGATACAATCACCTTTATCCCACCTGTTATCTAAGACACTACCAGACCAAAAAAAAAAAAAAAAAAAAAAAAAAAAAAAAAAAAAAAAAAAAAAAAGCCAAACAAGCAAACAAATTTTCCTTAAAAATCCAAGCCAGAAATACATCCCTGAAAATTCTATTAAAATTTAAGACTTAAGCATCACCTCATAATGGTAGAGCACATACAGGGCAGGTATTTTAGGGGGACTGGCAGGACTAATAAAACACCGTTGTTCATATGTGTGTTCCTAATCAGGTCTTTATAGCTGAACACATTTAAATTCACTGCTCATGTAATGCAAAGTAATTATTACTAACATAATATGAAACTCACTGCCTGACTACATCGAAAGCTTTAGAAGCCTTTATCGAAAAGAGTTTAGTAACCATCTTTTTGTATACTAGAAGACAATGGAAGCTAAAGACAATGGAAGAATTTCCTAGTTCTTTACGCGATGTGGGAACCCTTCAGTATTGCCACGTGGCTTTGGCAGTTAAAAAAATTCAGCAAAATTCTAAAAAATAAATATATTTATACTTGGCTTTGTCTCTAAAAGGGAGGGAGGCAAAAGAACTTCAAGGCGAGTGAAGAGAGGTTTTGCTGCCCCCAGGGATGTGGGGTTTAGGAAGAGGCAGGCATCTCCCCAGAAATCAGATCTGAACAGAAGGCTCACCTCCCCTCCCCGCCCGGAGCAGCTGGGACTCAGTCTGCCCTATTCACAGGCCAGCAGCAGCTCTTCAGAACACAAAAAAGGAGGAGGCTTGTAAAGACAACTGCATACAGACACTGGAAATAACTCGCGATGGCCACATTCCTGCCATTGTCACTGCTGCCCGCATTGTGTCACGCCATATGCTTTTTAAAGGCACAAATTGCAATACACGAGATGCTGGGTTCGGCCCCAGGCTGGAAGCGGAGTCTCTGCACGAGGCCCTGGAGGCACAGCAGAGCCCCAGAGCTGCGTTTGTTACTGACCCCTCCCTGCTATTCCAAAGATCCTCCTGCAGCCAGAGCCTTTCCAGGTCATTCCTGGGTTTTACATGCCCTGAGGCAGACACGTATTTTTATTATTTTCAACTCCATTATCTCCTGGAGATTTTGTTTTCAAAGTAAATTGAAACCTCATTTAGCCTAAACAGGAAGAGAAACTACGCTATTAGATAACTATTACATTGAACAATGAAAAATACAAAATGGTTCACTTACATATCAATTGATACTGAAATACTCTGGTTGGTATAGTAAATTACATGTGTTCTCTCACTGCAAGAGGAAAATAACATGATTTTACTTCTTAGAATGCTGTATTGCTGCAGAAACAAACCATGTATTTTAGGACTCTAGAAGAAACAGCATCTCTGCATTGCAGGTACTGCTCAGCACAAAGTTGTTACTCTGCAATCTAATTAACTATTTTCATCAGAAAACCCTGGTTTTTACCAAATTTAGAAACACAACGGAACCATGAAAGAATAGTTTTCCAAAATACGTGAGGGCAGATCTGCCAGTATTCAAAACTGAGACTGAAGGTTAAAGAAGGTGAGAGAAGTTTATTAACACAAGAACAAAGAAAGTCCGGAGCCTAATTTATGTGTCAGCCTCAGTCTTTATATGTTCCCAACGAAACTGCAAACACTTAAACGCTGGAGAGAAGCCGTCAGGAGGAACAAAAGTGACAGCAAACAGAATGGACAGATGGCCCAGATTAAATCATTGGTGTAAATCCTGTGTACCACTCACACCACTCACCTGGGAGCTGAAAGAATTGAGCCCATCCTGCCAGGTGCCACAAAACTGAGCTGCTCCAGCCCCAGTGCTCCTCCAAACCAGAGCAGTGTATGCACAAGCAACCCAACCCTTCTTCTGCTTCCTACAGCTAAGCAAATTAAAGATTACAGCCAATTAGAGAAGTACATTTGCTGAATTTATCCAGCACCCTGTGCGAAAAGGCCACAGATTTCCAAGGGAGTCAGCTGGTGACAACAGAAGGGAAAGCAGTAGACTTTACATTAGACAAGCAATAGTAATTTCTTTTAAAAAGGAAAAGCATAGCCAGTAAGTTCTTGGACAGGAGTAGAATTTTTTGAAGCAGGCAGTGCAACAGCAACACAAACAGTTCACTTTTAGACCACTGTAACAATTTAAAGAGAGCAATAAATTCACTATATCCTGTTTTACTACAGACTGAGGAGTGAGAAGTACACCTTGACAAATCCTGGAATATCAGGAAATTTGAATCCACCCTTGTATTTGTCTCCAAAACAAATGCAAACAAATGAAGTGCAAAGCAGTACATCCCTCTAGGGCTGAGGGTGTAGAGGCTGCCGCACCAAACCTTTCACCCCAGTGCAGCAGGTGCTCATTTCCCCTTGCTGCACTACCCAGGCCACCCCGGACATAGCTCAGCGATGCCACAGCACCTGCCTCAGCACACGGGGCCTCTAACAACGTATCTTTCAGCTAAAAACATTTTCTCTTTAAGTGAGTGGCAAGTGTTCATACTCTGTATGATCCACCGAGGTTAAACACTTCATGTGCTGCCACAGCAGCTTCTCTGTCTGCAACTACAGAGCCAGAAATCCTGGGGAATGAAACCTCACCACACACACACTGCTGTTGCACACAGCAGCCTGGGGGAGCTCATGTTTTATCAGCAGATAGCAACAGAAATACCCATGATTAACAGCTCAGTTGCCACCCAGTCTTACATTACTTTTCCACTTGGAAAGCCTGGAGAACTTCGGGTTTAGTTTTTTGTTTATTTATTATTTTGTTTCAGTGAAGCAGAGCCGAAGCTGTTACAGACCTTGTGCACAACCCCTGAAAATAAGGTCCTCTTCCACAGCCTTGAGAAAAAGGAGTTTCTGAGCTGTTCATTACCTTGTTCAATATACTGAATTACTTACTTAAGCTTCTAAGCACTTGTGATCAATTAAACAGTGGAATTTCTGGAAGTTACACCTACAAGCCTTATCCTCCTTCAAGTCATCTGTTGGTTACTTTGCCAGAAACATGCAACTCATTTCACCATGTTCTTTTTTGGATCAGAGGCTTATCAATGCCTTGGGTTCTTTCCACCCTTCTTAGAGACAAAATAACCATCAAGGATCTTATTTCTCAGTAAGGATAGCATCTTTTTTCACTTCTAAATTCATGACAGCTGTTAAGTGGACTAAAACCTGATGCTTTCAGCAGTTGGTTTCCTTTTTCCAAGCAGAGCTTATGTTTGCATTCACTGTCGTTGGGCCAACAGCTCTTCAGTATGAATTTTGTCATCATCTTATTTGAAATTCAAGCCACAGAGCTTTCACTTCACATCAAATAATGTCATGGCAAACTCAACAGCCTCAATATACAAGAAGCTGAATAAAGACAAACAGGGTCGGAAATGCTGCCAAAGACAATCCCAGGACACCAGTGACATCTAGGGGCTGCTGAGGTGGGAAAAACTCGGACAAAGGCTCCTCCCTACAGCTCTGCAGTGCAAGCCCGTGGCTCGGGGTGCTGACAAGACACCTCACCAAGGAGGAGTACATGAATACCTGAAGCCATGTTTAACTCGTACTCTTACTACATTTACAATTGAAAAAATAAAATTTACCAAAAGCAGAAATTAGTGTGAAACACTACCTGGTAGTTTATCCCACCAGCAGCACCTCAGTGCTCCCAAGGTTGTTGTTATCAGAACTTGCATCCCAATGCCAGCAGCTCTGGAATGGCACAGGGACCCCATTCAGGTGGGTGACACTCAGATTTGGAGCTCTGTCAAAGCTCCATCAACACATATCTCCTCTGCATGCTTACCTGAGGTGCTGTTAGGACAGAAGTGTTTCCAGACAGACAGAACTGCCCACAAATTTAGGGTTAATTCAGAGGACTGCAAAGGGCCTTGGATGACATGTTCAACAAGCATGTTTTAAAATGCAGGTCTTGGCAATTAAGTACACACCACCACCATTCTGCCCTTGGTGTGAATGTAATTCACCAGTGTGCTGTACTGTTCTGTGGTACCCAAACACCTTAACTGGGCAGCTTACAGAAGTATCTGGGTCCCTTATGACCAAATTAGGGCTTGTACTAGGCTTGCTCTTTTTAAGAAATTCCTCAAACATCTCAAAACACAGCCACAGAAAAAAAGAGTTAATAAAGGTGTCACAACCTGAGTCCCCTCTGAACAGGAGTCCAAGCCCTGAGCTCCAGCACTGCTCCACTCACCAGAGAATGAAACACCAACAGGGAAGCACTCCAGCTTGGAAGGTGTTAGCAATCTTCAAAGACACTACCTCACACCTCGACAGAAGACTGAAAATCACTGTACAGAGCAAATCCAAGGGGCATATCTGGAATTCTCTGTCCCTCAGCCACCCCTGTAAAGCTCAGGGGCTGCAGCTGACACTGAACAAAGCAAAAAGCACAACAATGGTGTCCTCTGGCAGATCTGAACGCAGAGCCCAGCTGCCTGTGCTCTTCCAGGAAACTTGCACATGATTGCAGAACAACTCCTCAATATAAAGACTGAATCTTCCACGTAACCACTAAACTTAGAGGTCAGAAAAGCTGGCAGCAATTAACTCCAGGACAGGAAGCCAGAGTTTGAAATACCAGTTCACGTACCATCAGTAAAGCACATATTCCAAATTCTTACTTGGAGTAGAAGCCTCAAGGAACAAAAAGGCAACTAAAAATATATCTGTTTTATTTACCAGTTTTCTAAAAAGCAAAGTCATAAAAATTAGTCACAAGTGGCAAAACCAAAATATATTGCACAGTGTACAGAAAACATTGTTGACATGTTGACAAAGTGTCATCACAAATAAATCATCTTACAACAGTTTGGAAAAATTACAGCTTCAGAATCTTATCTATAAATGGAGGCATGTAGATTTAAAGTTACAGGAAAATATTTTAATACCACCCTGTAAATGCAAACACTTTAAGGATGCAAGATTAAGTCCGTAAGTAAGCACATCCACAAAATGCTCTAAATATACTTTTCTCTTCCTTCCACTAAGTTATGGTTACAAGATGGTCATTGAAAAGAAATAATAAAAGAAATTAGGACAAATAAAAAAAATACATGGTGGGGGGAAAAAAGCATGCTAAAGCAAAGAAGTTCAAAGTGGTTGAGAAGTCTTTGAAAATTATTTGTATAATTATGATGCACTCCTTTTATATAAAGCTTTTATTTTTCCCAAACCCTGGTCCATGTTTGTGTCTCCATGTAAAAATGAAATATATTTCATATGTTGCTGTAGCTGCACTGTTCCATTTATCATTATAACATTTAATACATCGGACGTGAACACCAACACTGGAAAATCGCACATTCACTTTGTATTTACAAATATTTACGTTTGACCTTGCTCAACTGTTAAAGACAGGCATCAGATCTTGCTGGGTAGTGCTTCACACTACATTTAAGATACTTATTCATATTCTAAAATTGTGATTCTGCTTGTTTCACAAGTTGACACACTCTGCTACCTGCAGAACCTGTCTCCAGTGCAAATTTTCCAATTAGTAACTAATTACTTGAAAGAAATTATTTCTTCCGCTAAGCGAATACCAGTCACTTTTGCGTGTTTTTGGTGTCAGATCTAACTTCACATCCTCTCTGTATACAAAGAGAAATATTTGTATAGAATAAAAATAACCTTAAATTTCAGTGAATAGAAACGTTATTCAAATAAAAAAGGAAATGCTTCCCATGAAAAATATTTTAAGACAAACGTATCGAAGTTAATTGAATTAACTTTCGTCATTTTTCACCCCAAGACCTACAGCTGACATCTAGCAATACAGCAACTAAATGTCCTTTAACTAACCAACATATTAAAAGTTGTTCCATCGTGTTCTCTTCCCACATCCAACAGACATAAACAGCACAAGAACATAAAGTACAGATATTCAAGTCAATACAGTCTCAGAGGCATTAAAATGAAATCTTCGACAGCAAAGGATTCCAGCCACGCTAAATTGGAGATTATGAAAATCAATTAGAGTGAGTCAACATTATTCTCAAAATCACTTCTTTTTTATAAGAACGGTCGTTACATGACAAGACACATCTAAATCCTCCCTTGCCACATACAAATTTGGTGTTTGTTTAGCCACATTGGAAAAACTGATGGCCAACCTCCTGACAGAACAAGTCAGAAATAAAGGTTAAAGTTACCCCAAGCTCTGTCTAATAGCCACTAGAGCAGGGCCAGTCATCCTCTGTGGTCTTAAGTCTTAAAAATCTTTAAGCATAAGGATTTCTTGAGTAGAAATTCTCAGAAATTATGCTTCAAGGTAATAAACAGTTCATAGCTTTGCAGTGTCCATTTAAATAAAAGCCTACAAAGTTGTCAGCACTCCTCTACACTTACACATTAACATGAACTTTAACCCAAGACCATCTTACAAAATTAGCTCAACATCCCTCTTAGACAAAAAGAGTTCTTACATTCAAAACTAGAAGAGACAAACAAAGAGGATGGGATCAACCGGTATGAGAAGGGCAAGTGTGAATTGATTTTCTTGAAGGTGATTTCTTCAACTATGCTGGACCACTTCAAATATTAAGAACAATGCTAAAGAGCCACTAAGCAAAATTGCTCAATGATTTATAATGCTGAACCATCACCAAAAGGAGATTTGAAGAACTGTATGTACGTGAGGAGATTTTCAGCACTTCTTAACCCATTCTACAAAAAACAGTAGGCATCAATGAAAGTTTCTGTAGTTTATAAAGAAATATTTGAGGCATGTAAGTGCAAAATGAGTCTTTTAAAGAAAAGCTATACCATCTTCAACAATGTCCTTACTGGGAAGAGATTGCCACCATTTAAAAAGAGATTCGTTCACAAGTGACTCTTCTAGAGCAAGAAAAACACATTTGCTTTTATGAATTGGATTCATCCTGCTGGATAAAAGATTAAAACCTTTATGGATCCTTCACTGTCGTTTTGAAGCAATTTTCAAAACAACAGGCTCAAAGGCTATGTTTGTTCTTCACTGACTTGATTCAGGGAAACCAAGTTGTTTTCTCCACTATCTTCAATCATTTCATTAAGGTCCATTTCATGGATTTCTTCATCGTATGATGTATAAAAATTGCTCTGTATATTGTCCTCACAAAAAATACATTCCTAAAAAGAACAAAAGAATAGGAGCACTCATAAGTAAAATTAAATAAAAAGTTTTTCCAAGCACCAGTCCGCCTGCATGCAATCCTTGATTCCAAGAGAATCTTTCCACCTGTGCTGTAGCTACCAGATATATTTTACTCAACAACTTTTCCACACACCATGATTTTATAAAGTGTAGTAAATCAATGAAACTTGAGAACTCTACTGGAAGCAGTTGTGCCACAGATGACAAGCTGTGTGCTTGTAGGATCAGTGCTGCAGTAACATTAACACCATGATTAGGATTCCACTGCAATTCCTTCACACTGACTTTTGCACACTCATGTGCAAACAGAGCTTCTGTGTTTGACAGCTTTTGTGCAAAACCCACAAATGATAGAAAGCTTAGGGAAAAGAAAATGAAATCAGGTATTTGTGTGTGAATAAGTAAAATACATAGACAACAAATAAAATTGCATGGATGCTTTGTTGGGTTTTCTCTTTTTTTTTTTCCTTTCAAGCCATTAAACTACTTAGAGGCATTGTGATCCCGAGTGAGAAGTCTGATAGAAAAAAGGATCAGTATATTGCCATTCATTTTGTACTCTGAAAACAATGGGCATCCATTTCCGCATATAAAGCAGAGATTTTTATGTGGTTAAGTTTCTACTGTGTTGCTAAAGCATTTCAAACAGAGACAAACTCAGAAAGAGGAAGGAAATTTCTTATACTATATTCATGAGTACTTTAATTTCCTCCATTGGAAAGAAGATTTATACTAAATTGAATCAAGCTAGAAACCGCTGCATGGAAGTTTGAATTTCTTTTTTTTCCTATGCAAAATTGACCAAGCTTTCATAGCAACAGGAAAGGAAGAGTCTAACATAGGCAGCTAATAATTTAAGCACTATTACACATGCAAAAGTGATTAACTCATTAAACTTACAGAATTAGCAACAGTTTTTGGCAGTCCACCTTGCTGGATCCATGGATGAACTTCAATAAGCTCTCTTTTTTGTTCTTCTGTAAATTTTGGCTGTAGTTTCTGCATTTGCTTTAATTTCTGCTTATCTTCTTTTAAAACTGTTTCCAAATCCCTAAAATAAAATGTATTTACAAATTAAGCTTAAGCAGTTTCAGGGCTTCCTGCCTATGTGAGATTACACAGTCAAATACTAACCTTTTTCAAGACTATTTTTGTTCTAGAACGTTATGCTTAGAAATCTTATATTGGAAGAAAATGAAATGTGATTACTCCAGCTGCTCTCTGCATTTGCAGACATCTCTGCTGGCTCACTGTCTTTTCAAATCCCATCAGTGAGAACAGTTTTCTTAGAGCCATTCAGGCAGCACCACCAGTGAAACCAGCAAAACTGCAGTTTCCCTCCGCTGCTGCTGAAGTTCCAAGCTCCCCTTCAGTGGGAGGACAGCCCAAAGCAGACACTCAGTGCACAGGAGATAAAGCAGGAATAGTAAGGTGTGTTTAAGAAGGTCACTAAGAATGAACTAAACTTTAGAAAACAGCTCTATTTCAGCAGCCAAAATTCTCCCTCCCTCCAAATGCCCTACCTCCATTCAGGAACTTAAAAAAACCCATCCCACAGCAACACTTACAAGCTGTATCCCTCTATAAAAGACAACAATAGAAAGCAAGTTCCAAGAAACCCAAAATAATTTCTGTTCCTTACGGGGTACCTAAGAACAAGTTGGATTTACACTTCACTTCTTGGGCATCACACTCTGATAATAAGCTTCACTCTTCTTACCAAAATATCCTGTTCTTTGGCAGGCTTTGCTGCTTTCATGGGCTACTGGAATTCCCACCTATCCCTATACTACAAAAACTGAGAAATGTTGAAGTATTTTTAAAACTAGGGAAAAAAAGCTAAAGTTCTTACAATGTATTCTTTACTTTCCCCATCATGCCTGTGCTTCTGTATTTTGAAATCTTTCAAAGGCTTGTCTTTACTGAAACCTCCTATTCTTCTCAAACACCTTTCACTGCTCCCAAGAAATATAAACAAGTAGGTTGAAAAAAATAATCCACAGACTTGTTACCCCTTCTTCCCCTATATCTGCTCTTTGCTTCTGAAGTGGTGAATTTTTTGTTTTTTAAAAGAAGTTTCTTTTATTAGAAGCTGTATGATTTTTACCTTCTACTTCCTTGTCCTAATTTATGAAGAAGAATGAACATATGGAAGTTAACAACTCAGAAAAAAAATATCCCCAAGTCCAAAAGCAGCATTCCACTGAATGTGGCATCTCAAGGCCAACAGCCAAGCACTGGAGCTCTTCAAGGCCAGACCAGGCCTAGATCTAAGCACATTCACCAGAGATTTCTGGGCAAGTAGTTATAAATCACTAACTATGGAACAGCTTCCAAAAAATACACACAGTTCATTTCAACTCAGGAAATTGTCCTAAAAATACAGCCAAGCCTAATTAGACAATTTTTCCTTCTTGAGAAGTTCTTGTGTAGTATACGAAACTTATAAAGGAAGCAAGAATTTTTCTTGACACTGAGCTAAACATTAAAAGCAGTTTATTTCTGCTGAGATACAGATTCCTATACATCTTTCCTCCCCTAAATAGAGAATGTGTGAAGGGCTGTGCCACTGGAATTACCGTGAGGGGATCTGGTAAGTCATCATCACTGTGTCATCTGTGTTAGCCATCAGCAGCCAGATGGGATCCTGAAGCACATATTTGATGAAGTGCTCACTTTCTTCCATTTCTGTCTTCATTTTGGTTTTATGGTGATTCTCTGACGAATCAATGCTCCCAAAGTATTTGCTGGTGTGACTAGTTTCACTGCTACCTGTAAACAGAGATTGAACATTTCATTATAAATTGGATTACCTGAATGCTTTTGAGTGTAGAGAAGATTAAAGAGAACTGAATGTATAAATACAACCACTATTCTACTACTTCTTTTTAAACAGAGGGAACTTCCATCCTTGAGTAACTGCATGAATCCTTTAAAAACTGAAATTCTTAAGTAATGTCTCCATTAAATTTCAACAGAATAATTAGCTCACTTTAATTTAAAAGTTTTAAATGAACATGCCGGAATATGTTCCTTTTATTATTCCTTTACACCTGCATAATATCTTAATGCCCATTTCACACACGCTTAGAAAAGGTTCTATTCTCTAAATCAAGCACAATAGAAAAACATTTGTATAATGCAATAAGAAAGAAATCAAGAATAACCTATGCAACAAGGAGTAAAGACAAAGCTTTTCACTTGCTGTTCATGGTGTTTGCAATACCTCAAACTCTTCTGGCAATGCCAGGAGGGTTCTGACTGCCTGAGTTACCTGTTCTGCTCCCTGACATGCCACAGCCATTGGACCCAGAGCCCAGGGACTCAGCAGCTGCAGACACACCACTCCCTGAAGAGGCTGAGCCAGTGCCTGAACATGCATCCTCTTGCAGTAAAATGTCAAGCAGGACACTGGACATGGAGAGTTCATCGCTGTTTTGAGCATCCATTGGAGATTCAGCCTAGTGAGAAGGAGAAAAAATGAAATTAAAGAACCCAAATACCAAAAATCAGAGCTATTTATTACTAAAAGTAATAGCTTTGTTACTTTAAATTAATAAGTTCTCAGAAATTATGCTTCAAGGTAATAAACAGTTCATAGCTTTGCAGTGTCCATTTAAATAAAAGCCTACAAAGTTGTCAGCACTCCTCTACACTTACACATTAACATGAACTTTAACCCAAGACCATCTTACAAAATTAGCTCAACATCCCTCTTAGACAAAAAGAGTTCTTACATTCAAAACTAGAGGAGACAAACAAAGAGGATGGGATCAGCTGGTATGAGAAGGGCATATGAGACAGGCTTTATCTATGAATACATTTATTCCTAAATGTAATAGCTGTATTACTAATCATGTAGATGATTAGTAATAAATCTATTTCACTTCATATTCTAATGTTTACATAATTATTCAAAGACAGTCACCACTAACATATGCCAGGGAATAATGAAGTGAACTGACAGGCAGGCAGGGAGTCCTTCAGTAAGAACAACTGAATTTCTGTTCAAAAAATTAAAGAATTGACTTTACCCTGAACACATTCCTGAATAAAAAAATATAAAGATGCAGCTCCATCCCATCAGCATTTATAACAATACTCTATGGTACCTTCAGAAAGCACAAATAATAATTTACATATTTCTACCATGGAAACCTTTACAGACATATTACTTCATCTCAAGTTATTTGTTAGACTGATTTATCAAACTGAAATGAGCCAGGAAATAAAAAAAACCCTGAAATTACCAAATAGTTCAGCATAGTTTTAGTGCAACAAACAAAACAAAAATAAAGTTATGGTCTGCAAGAAATGATGAATTCTTCATTTACTGAGGTTGTTGTTTGTAAACACAGATGTGATTTTAATTTAAATCACCTTCTTTCAGACCACTTACAGATTGTTTTTCCCATGCACACAAATTCACTAGCACAAAAGTTTTTGCTAAAAATAAAGCGCCCACATTATTTTACAGTTTATTTCAGTGGTTTTCAATGGGCTTATCCATATTCTTATTTTCTTCAATGAAATGGAGTAAAACTCTTTCAGGATGTATTTCCAAGCTTCCTAGTGTAACTTTTGAAGAATGATGAGGTAGCTTTAATTTTTAAAGGTTGAGACTATTCTAATGTTTGGACTTCATGTTTTATTCAGTTCCCTGAAGTTTGAATTTACCAACTACACTTTGAGTCCAACACCTGGCATTATATAACTTCTGTCTATCGTTAACAAATAGGTCCTGGAGGTGAAAGGACTGAAAATGATGCAGCAGAGCCAGGAGAAGGGGGATGTGATCCAGACTTACAGGTAAGGATTCCTTCCCGCTGCCGTTATCCAATGTCCTGATCTTGCCTATGGCTCCTTCCTCACCCAAAGCTCCGTGTAAACCCGCAGAAGCTCCACTCTCTGCAGCTTTTGTGGTTTCTTCCAGCTGTAGAAGATTCAGAGGAGAGCTGCACCTCGACTGGAACAGAGGTGGTGAAGCCTGGTCCTGAGGACCCAGCGATTGTGGAGTGCAGGAACGGGAGGGGTCGTTGCGGGGCTCTGCCACAGGAGCCTTTTCAGTCTCTGCCAGGGGGTTGTACTGGAATGGCTGTGCTGGGAAAAATGCCTGCTGTGGGAAGGGGCTGGGGGTGGCAAAGGGGGGCTGTGGTGGGAACACCGTCTGTGAGGAGAAGGCGGGGTGGGCAGGGAAGTTGGGCTGGCTGGGGTAAAGTGGTTGAGGTAAGTTATTGTTCATCTCGGGGTACACGTAGTTGGGGAGCACAAGAGCCACCATGGGGGTCATGAAGGGTGCAGAGAACTGGGATGGCTGCACAGGGCAAGTGCTTCCAGAGTCTGGCAAGTGATTAAAACCAGAGAGTGAAGTTTCAGGAGCCGGTGGCACCGTCCCTGCTGCTGGAAAAACAGGAAGGGAATATGCAGGCATGACAGTGGGGAAGGACACTGCTGAGTAGCTGGCTTGGGAAGTCTCTGACGGTGACCAGGCTGTGGCATTTAAACCTTGGAGAGGGAACCGGTGGGGGAATTTAGCTCCAGAAGTTGTGCTGTCTGAAGATTCCTGTGGTTTAATGCGCTTTGATTTCCTGTTCTTTCCGCTTTTCTTCCAAGGCTGATCCATTCCAGAAGTGGCGTTTCTTTGTCCGCGGCCACCTGCAAAAGGAAAAGTTGTAAGAAAGGTTACAAAAATATAGCTATACAGAACCTGTGTAACTATTTAAATTTAAAAAATAAAGATAAAAATCGGAAAAAAAATGCTTAGCAGTGTCTGACTTCTGTTCCAAGTCAAGTCAAGACCGAAATGAGAACAGAGACAGATAATATCAAACACTTCTGAAAATGCCATCCAGAGCTCCTCGGCCTAGTAAACAAAACAATCTCACTATTACTGCTAGACTCTACCATTTTCATCCTGCTGATCACATTATTACCTTAAAGGCAACCAGACAATTATCAGATTGTCTCACCAATTACACAACAGTGGAATGGGAAAAACTGGAAAACGAAGGAGCTGAAAACAAAACAAAACCACAAATCTGAACAAAAGACAGATGGCAAGACAGAAGGGAAAGAAAAGCAAGGGAATACAAGCACAGATACAGTAGAGCAAACATCCTAAAGCAGGATTTTTTGTCCCTTGAAAGTAGATGCACGTAATAGTATAGAGAACAGATAAAAATCAAAATATTAGTTACTAAAATGTCCATTATGACACTAAAAGCAATATTCCACTTCAAATCTTCTAGCAAGATTTGTCAGCAACTTTTTCTGTGGGTTTTGAAAATAGCATGCAACTGTCATTGTTCACATTGGCCCCACAAAACAACTAAAAATGGAAATGTCCTCCCAACAGGATTTATATTCTATATAAGTACAAATTTTATTTGTGAAAACTAGTGCCGTACCACGTTCAGCAGGCCGTCCTTTTGGTTTATCTTGTAAGTAGTAATTGCAGTGTGACTGAAAAATATTAAATCTCTTGATTTCTTTGAACTTATTCAAGAAGCTCTGCTCCTCTTTTTGCGTATGCACTGCAAGGACCTCCTTTGTAAGTCCCAGTTTTTTAAACGGCTCCTTCTCTTGATTTACGTGTGCAGAGCTGGATGGAGGGGCAAGAAGTTGGCCATCTATGATTTCTGCTCCACTTGGACCATCTTCTATCATTTCTACAGGAACAGAAAGCAAAATACTCAAGATGAAGCAAAGAAGGCCCTGTACATGCATTTTTAAGGTATTACAATCCTGTAATAATTTTGATGCGAGTTTAAGATTACACATTCCATCCCTATTTATTCCATTTCCTAAGAGCATCTTGGCTGTAAGAAAATGTAAGTCACGAGCAGACATCAGCTGTTCACATGTCTGAAATTCGAACTTGCTAGCACTTGCCATCTTGAAGAAAAAATATCAGCCAAAGTCCTACCTAACTCAGGTTGTGTTTTTTTGTCTCCAACGTGAACAATAGTGCTACTGTAGCTGCACTGACTGGTGAGAGACACCACACTTTCAGGCTTGCCAGGTAAAGCCAAAGATGTCAAATGAGCACCAACCACTGGGGGACCACTTGATTTACCAGATGCCTTCAACACAGCAGGATCTGTTAAAAGAAATAAAGTTGCAGCTTACTAAACATAAACAAGAGCAAATTCAAGTTACATACTACTAGGGCTGCAAAATAGTAAAGGCCAAACCATGCTTGACAAGACAAAAAAGTGAACTTTTTACTTTATACATTCCAGGAATAGAATGACTGTGGAGCAACAAATGTAATCCTTGAAGCCCATATACAGCCAAACCAAACCTTCTCAATGAAGGCTATTTTCCTCTTGTTCTGGTTTTCACTGTTCTTTCATGGCACAATTTTGGAAGAAATTTCCTAGCCTCTTCCAGCCCAAGAATAAGTTGTCCCCAGCTCCCACAGTGTTGTACACTGATTTCTTCCATTAGCTGGTTACTCTAAGAGCTTTGTTTTAAACATCCAGCTATTTAAAATTCTCTGCCCTGAAAGCTACACTCAGTAATCCAGCAGAGGTCAGAGCAGTGCCTCACAAAAGAGCATGAAAATATTCCTCCTCTCATAAGAATACTTCTATAACACATATTTAAGGTCTCAACTTTGCCTTTTTCCTGACTGGCGACTTCTTCATCTGTCTCAGACATCAGTGCAACAAAGAGCTGGTGACCCACATCATCTCCTGCCAACCAGAACCACAGAGACTCCAATTACAGCATTTTAATCCCTTCTGCGGGACTCTGTTCCTGGTCTACTGAAACCTTCTAATTTGACTCTAAAAGCTGCATTAGAACTCCTTTTTGAAGCACATCAAATAGCCAAGATCATTCCCACAACCAATTTTTGAGAAACTCCACTGGACGCTTTCCCTTCAGCCTCATATAATGACAAGGTAGAATGAGCTAAGCTCTCATGTTCATACAGTTCTTTACCAATCTCAAAATCCTTGTTCTAACCAGTTACATTCTTCATTTAGCTCCCCATCCAGACAAGGGACTATGTCAAATGCTACCTCTAAGGCCTAAAAAATTAACTGAATGTTTCTGTCCGCAGCAGACTTTTTAGGCAGCTTGCCTCAGTAATCCCTAGCTTTTTGTTTTCATGGATGAACATTGGTTTCTAAAATCTTACACAACAGTCAAATGCTGCATTTTACCTTCTCTTGTTCCTTTTTTTAAGCAGAAATGTAATACGCATATTTCTGTTGCAATTAATTACCTCATAGGCTCTTCAGCTGATTGTTCTTACAAGTCCTAACTGTGAAATAAACTTCCTACATTTGACAATGATTCAAGTCCTGAACCTCAAAATCCTACTGTATTTTGCGCAGTACAAACTAGTTTATTGGATCTACAATCCAGATATGCAATCAACTACTCAGTATTTTAATGGTAAGGAAGACATTAATGATCCAAGTTAAATCACCAACATCAAACACTGAGAAAGCAGCTATGAGGTCATGCCTAAGATACACTTGTCATTATTCTGCAAAGAAGTTGCATTCAACTGCCTGCCAGCAAAACTCAGCCATGAAAAAGCTGTGCTATAGTTACCTCCCAATGGCTGGATAGAATCATCAGCTGCTTTTTGTTCATGAACTCCAGAACTCAGTGATGCAACACTTGTTGAAGGTTCACATTTTCTTTTTGCTGTACCAGGCACGTTACAACTCTCTAAGTACCTAAAATACAATGATTTTGCAATATTAGACATGCTAGTCCTCTGTCCAGAGGTCAAGAGTATTTTACTCACTGGTTGCTCACCTGATGACACTGTCCAAACAGCTGATCTGCTGATAGGAATACACAGGTTGTTCTTTCCAAGCCAGCTCTTCAGTAGTCACATTTTTTGGAGCAGCTGTTCCTGCAGTATCCTTTCCCCCTACACCTTTCACCTGACCACCAGCAGTAGTCTGTTTTTCTGTGAAAAGAGATACTGCTATTATGCAATTAAGACATCAGATCCTTACAAACTCCCCTAAAAGCAACAGCAGTAAAGGTTTTTCCTTTCTACATATTTAGCAGGTCACAAATTGACCACTGTAATGCACTAATAAATGACTATTGTGTAAATAGTTTCCTGTCCTCATGAGTTCTTGGAATTATGAAGTTTAATTAGATTGCATATGGATCCAAAGGGAACAGACACTATGGCTGTAAAAAAATATATATCATTAGGGTTGAAACACACTCAGGGTGAGGACAACTCTAGTGCCCACTTAAATTATTTCAAGACAACAGCTTTAGGCCATGCCTTAACAGTGTTACAGCACTATTGATTCAATACAGCCAAACACAGTATTTTCCTGGGCACACTAGAGAGACACAGGACAATATAATTTCAATTGATAAAATGCTATCTTTATGCATTGATTGGAACTCAACTAGAAAAATGTCCTGCTGCCATATTATCCAAGGCACCAGCACAAGAGACTAGCAACTGCTAATGTCTTACCTGCAAAAGACTCTTTCTTATAGTCCTGTTTTGCTTTACTGTCAGTGAAAATACGCTGTCCTTTATTTTTGACCTTACGTGCATATTGACAAACCTCCTGAAAGCAGTTTGGGAAGAACAGTTATTTCAAAATTCTGACATAAAACATGCATTACAAAATTTTGACATAAAACAATATGAATAATGATTCCTCAGTAGACTAAATCTAACCTCAGTTAATCTCTATCTTGCAATTAGTTTGACCACAGGGAGAAATACATATATACAATTTTACTATGCAGCTGCAAAAATTTGGAATTGGAAAGGGAAGAAATTGAAAGTATGTTTCTGGTAATGACTCTGTATTTTGTTTAATCTGTTTGAATAATTTGGATAGGAAAATAGCAAATATACTTTATAAAGATGACTTGAGAAAAAAACCAAACCTATCACTTGGTAAAAAATCTAGAAGTCTAACCAAGCACTGACAGGACGTTATAGAACTGGACTGTAACAGCCTTCACTGTCTGTGGAAATAGTGAAGGAATGCCAGNACGTTTATGCCCTCAGACAAAAGGGTTTTTTTATGTTAAACAAAAAAAGAAAGATGGCATTTTCTTTATACTTTCTCCTATTTCTAATTTGAAAACATTATTCTAAAAGTTAAAAATCCCCACTTTAACTAGTTTGTTTTGTGCCACATACTTGAATGAGGAAAATTCAAAACCTACTGGTTTATCCTTTTGAGCATCTTCATTGTTATTTCCTGTGCTGTCACTGGAGGATGCCACACTCATCAAGTGCTCATGTGAACCATTGCTACCCAGACTTCCATAGCCACTGGATCCACTGTTGTGTACAGGCTGTTAATACAAGGTTA